>JADLZK010001708.1:0-20576 GCA_015847255.1 Hyparrhenia diplandra
CGGTACCCCTCAATTTCCTAGTTCCAATCCCGTGTGAGCTGGTTTGATCTTTGAAAAGAATCGTTTTCTTCCTAATAAGAAAACATATGGTGTGGTCTTTACGCTGGCTGCAGGGAGGCTGGTGAGCCCAGTGTACCTCAGTGTATTTCTAGTGCGTCGTTCATGGCGGCGTCGTTGTAACTCTTAACTTTTCACATTCAGTGTAGGGTGTTGTGTTTAGAGGCCAGATTTTTGGAATTATTGCGAAAATTTGGCCTGTATGTGGCACGAAAAGGCTCTGTACGCGTTGGTTTGTTTGTGGTAAATATTATGCTATACCAGCAGAGGTAACTAGGCTCAAAAGAATCATCTGCGCAATCTACATCCCAGCTGTGCCAATTGTTTATACCAACATTTCATCTCCCGGACATACGTCTTTTGGTGCATTTGTGTTTCGATGTGATGGGATGTGATGAGAGTGTAGAAAATTTTGGAAGAAACTTAGAGCTCCTAAACACACCTTAATACAAAAGGCAGCATAAACTTTTTGCGTGTTCGAGAACATATGGTGCGGGGGCCTCTCCCCCTCTAATCACATTTTTTTCATGTAACGATGTGTGCGATGCAACATACCCAAATGAAACATGAAGTAAAGCCCCAATTGGCCAGCTAGAGCTCAAGACTACACCTCAATCGACCCTTACCTAAATGGGACATAGATTTTGTGGGGGATCAATATTTTGGATGACCCCAATCCGTCAATCAAGACCCTCGACATCATGTCTCGACGATTCTAACCAAGGCCTCTCTCCACCCATGGTAGCCTACGGCGAGGCGAGGTTACGGCGCCGCGAGCTCTTTCTGGCGAGGAGACCTCTTTCGCCTCGCTCGAGGTCTCCGTCGTCGACCTTTTCGAATCGTCTTTCGAGCTCTCGGCCGAGACCTCTTTCCGCTCGGGTCTGAGGCGGCCGGCCTTCAAATTTGTGCGCTAGAGCTCTCGGTAGCGACCTCTCTCCGATTCGCTCGAGGCTCGAGCTCAGGCGAGACCCATCAACAACTCGCAGCTCTGAGCTCGTCACGGCGTCACGCGGAAGGCGCAGTACAGGAGTTGGCCAACCACTCCCACGGCGGGGAGCAGAGGCCATGCGGAGCACTGGGTGGCGGAAAGGCGGCCCGTCTGTCGCCCGCCCATGCCGCGATGACTCCAGCGGTGCGTCCACGATGCTGGCGGTACAGGCGGCGTGCGCATACCTCATCACGGCATGGGCACCCACGCCGGCGGGACGATTCCAACCACGATTGGGGTCGGTCGCGACCCTTTACCGCCACTGGACGGGATTAGCGTGCGGCGGCGACCAATTTTGGCATCAAGGCCGTCAGAGCTCCAAGAGAGGGCCACGGCCAACCAAAGAGCTCGATCAGAGCTCGATAGATGCGTATCTGTCTACTCGGCAACTCCGCCATCATGGCCAGGGAGGCGCACTACCCGTACGCCATCGTCGGCGACATGGGCACCCCCATGCCCGAAGGGGCGACTTCCAACTACGGTCAAGGGCGGCGACGACATGACCACCGCCCATGCCCAAACCGCCATGCGGCGGCCGATTCTCGGCATCCAAGGCGCAGGAGGCTCGAGGTAGCTATTAGCCAACCGCGAGCTTCGCTCGAAGGCTCTTTCGCTTTGACCGGTACACGGTATCATATTGTTCCACCTACCCCGCCCCCAACTCGGAGACTCACATATTCTATCCCCTTGCTACTATAAAAGGAGGTAGGGTCTTCGATTAGGGCAAGCAAGAAAGAAGAAGAACAACGCACCGGCTCTTCTCGCACCGCATCCTCACTCTCTCATATTGGCACTTGCCTCAATCATAGAACTTGGGAGCCGCTCCCTCTCTCCGCTAAAACATGCGCACCGCAGTGCGAGCATTTTGAGCTCGGATAGTGAACACCTTTGGACTAGGGCCGACTTTGCCCCGAACCGGTATAAATCTGTGTCATTGTCTCCCGAGCTAGGCCATTCGGAGTCCGCACTAGCCACCATTGCGTGGCGGTGGTATTGACCCACGGCAGTTGGCGCGCCCGGGTAGGGCGAGGCGGTGCGACGATCTTCCACTTTCAGATGGCTTCTTCGTCGACATGCCCGGCCGGAGCGACCGTGTTGCGCCGGCACCGCCCCGACTTCACCGCACGATCGGCGAAGTCTTTTCAGCGGGGAGCGTCTTCACGCGCCGTCACGGCGTGAGGACATTCCCGAGGGCGCCTCAGCGGCGCCGCCGATTCCATCCTCGCCGACATGGGGCAGGACTCCGTCAAGCCCGCTAGCCCCATCCGTAGCGGCGGCGGATAAACTTCTTCGCCCGATCAGGACCTCCCAGAGCATCCGGGGCCGAGCCCCGCGAGGGCTCACGTTCCGTGATGTCACCTTCTCCACGCCAACGTCGTCCTCGGCTTCGCCCGGCGAAAGCGCGTTGGACGGTGGAAAAATTCACGGCGGCATACGCCAAGATGTACCCGGCGGCCGGGTCTCCCCCTCTCCTTGAGGCGACGAGTCCCGGAAGGCACCGGTCCATGAGCTCGAGCTCGCCCTCGATGGGATGAGCCTCACGCGAGCTGCGACCCCACTGCGTCGGTGTTACGTATGCCACGCCCCGGCGAGGGCCACGGCGACCATTCCTCCCGGCGACTCCGGCGCCGCCCGGAGACTCCGCGCAGCGCGGCGTGACCCGCCGTCGATCCCGTCAAGGCAGGTGAGGAGCTCGAGGAACTCGAGAGCCCAGCGGCTTTCGGGAGGCGCGAGGCCCTCCTGCGCGAGCAGCAGGCGCCTCAAGAGGCGGGCGGGCCGCGCGGGCGTCGTGACGTATCCAAGCTGCGACAACGATGCCGAGCAACTCCGCCGGTGTTCGGAGAGCCTCCCAGGCAGCGGCCGCCGCGTTTAGCCTGCTGCCATTTGCCCGGTCCCAGAGGACCCCGGGCACGCCCGAGCCACGGCGGATCAAGAAGCTCGTGGCGGGCGCACGTACTGGAGTGGCAAGCTCCGCATCCGCCGACTTCGACCGAGGAACCGCAGGCCTCCCACCATCCCGAGAGGTCCCGCGGCGGCGGATCGGCGAGAACCGCCGGCGCCGCGTGACACCATCATCGCCCGGCGGAAGGCGGAAGCCAGCGCGTCTGAGCGCCCCCGGGGACGGCGACAAGCCCGCGCGGCGACTACGGCTGCCCGCAAAATGCGACAATGGCACGGCGGAGGAGGCGTCGCGGCTGCTTGGCGGACAAGGGCGCAGCCCCAGCCGGAGCGCCGCCAGCGAGTCCGTCTCCCGAGGGGCGAGATCGCGGCGCTCGAGCTCGGGGCTCGAGGAGGCCAGGGCTTTCGGCTCGCGCATCCGCGACGCTCCCTTCTTCGTTTCGGGCTCCGGAGCCTCGGTCTTGAGAAGTACGGGGAGACCGACCCGCCACGGCTCGAACTACCGCCCCTCGGTTGTCAGCGGGGCGCCGGCAGCATTCACTTCATCATCCGCTAGCTTTGCTCCTCTATCTTGCGGAGTCGGCCCGTTCTTGGCTCGAGCACTGCCAAGGGGCACCATCGCGGCGGGAGGATTTGCGGGGCGTCTTGTCGGCAACTTCCGGGGCACCTCGCCCGGGCCCAAGCACGACTGGGACCTCGGGGATGCAAGCGAGAGAAGGGGGGAGAGCTGTGCGACTACATCGGGCGCTTCTCTAAACTGCAACAACCTCTCCGAGGGCCTCACGACTCGAAGGATCATCACGCGTTACCTTCGGCACCACTTGCGAGTCTCATCCCCGAGCTCGGCGTCAAAGCCTAAAGTCAGTGAAGGAGCTCCTCGACCTCGCCACTCACCGGGACACGCCGAGGAAGGGACGCCCGTCTCGCCGTCACGGGCAAGGAGCAAGCCACGATCGGCGGGCCGCGGGCGGGATCCAGCTCCCACCCCCGCAAGAGGAAGAACAAGCAGAACAAGCGCCCCGGGTGACGGCCTGACGACGAGTTTGTCGCCATCGCGGACAAAGCGCAAAAACCCCGCGAGAAGGGAAGAGGCTTCGCCCACAAGAACGCCGACAAGATGCTCGAGGCCCGTGCCCACATCACGAGGGTCGGATCAAGCACAAGATGAAGGGCTGTCGGCTCACGAAGAAGCCGCGTGATAGACAGCTGAAGGGGCGCCGGGCGACCTTGGCGAGCCTATGGCGAGCGGCGGCGGCGACGGCGTCTACATCGCTGGCGCAGTCAGCGTCGTCTTCGGCGGAGCCAGGACTACGAGTCAAACGCCGACGAAGCTCACGCGGCGCGCGAGAAGTCCTCTTCAGAGCCGACGCCCGCCTCAAGTGGTCAAGCTCGGCGATCACAACCGGCGGGCGATCATCCCCGACACATCCGTACCCAGGGAGGTACCCGCTGGTCGTCGATCCCATCATCGGCACCAAAAAGCGCCTCGGCAAGGTGTTGATGGATGGGAGGCGGCCGACCTCAACCTCCTCTCGTTCCCACTCCAGGCCCTTAGCATCACCAAAGGCGCGCCTTCGTCCTCCACTTGGGACCCGATCCATGGCGTGGTGCAGGGGGGCGGATGATCCCGGCTGGGCGAATCGATCTCCCAGTCACCTTCGGCACCAGGATAGCTCGGGAAGGGAGACCTCACGTTCAGGTGCTCCCCTTCAAAAGCCTACCATCTTGTTGTTGGGCGGCCGTGCTATGCGAAATTCATGGCAGTCCCCAACTACCTACCCTCAAGCTTAAAATCCCAGACCCAAGGGGTCATCACCCGTCGACTCCACCTTGAGCCGCCGCGTTCGGATCTGGCGCACACGATCCGATGCGCGATGCGCGGTCGAATCGGCGGAATCTTTGCCCGAGAAGATGGCGCGCTGGGCGTCGGAGGGCACCCGAGCTCAAGAAAGCTGCGGGCACCGAGCTTCCGGCGCGATGGGCTCGACGACTAGGAGATCGAGCCATCCGGTGAGCTCATGAAGACCGTAGGCACTTTCGAGGCCGAGAAGGACGCCAGGAGATAGAGGTCGATAATGATGGCCGCCCTCGCGTAGGGTCGGCTCTCTTCTAAATAGGAAGGCGAGCTCGTCGACTTCCTCGGCATAAACCTCCCGGCGTGTTTGCGTGGAGGCCTCGGAGTGCCCGGGCATCTCAGGGAAGTCGCCAGAGCACTCCTTGAACATTAAGCCCGGCTCTCGGCGGTGGGCAACGGCTTTCCAGACGTTTCGATGACGATCGACCCAAGCAATCGCGGGGAGATAGATAAACTCTTAGCCGCTAGGTTTATCAGGAAGTGTATCATCCAGGGTGGATAGCCAACCTGTACTACTAGTCAAGAAGAAGAATGGGAAATGGAGAATGTGTGTTGATTACGGGTCTCAACAAGGCATGCCGAAGGATCCGTTTCCTTTGCGGCGCTGTCGACCAAATCGTTGACTCCACCTCGGGTGCGCGAAACCCTCTGTTTTCTCGCGCCTACTCCGGCTACCACCGAATGGCGATGAGCGAGCTCGATCAGCTTCGCCACCTCCTTCATCACTCCGTTTGGCGCGTGCATTGCGTGGCTTGATGCCCTTCGGTTTGAAGAAACTGGCCCGGCGCCACCTTCCAAAGGTGTATGCGAGAAAGTCTTCAAGGAGCTCCTCGGGAAGCTTGTAGAAGCTTCGTCGATGACATCGTCGTCAAAAGCGAAATCCTCGAAAGAGCTCGTCCCGGACCTCGAAAAGGTCTTCGCCAAACTCAGAATACGGGGTCAAGCTCAACCCGAAAAATGCGTTTTTCGGGGTCCGCGGAAGTTGCTCGGCTTTATCGTCTCGGGGCGGCATCGAGGCCAACCAGGAAAATCGCGCCATCACGAGCATGGGGCCGATTAAAACGTCAAATGCGTGCGGCGGCTGCGGGCTGCCTCGCGGCGAGGTCGTTTCATAGCCGGCTCGGGGAGGCGCGAAGCCTCCCTCTCTTTTCTTTGAAGAAAAACGGGGCTTCTCTGGACCCAAGCGAGGCCCGGCAAGCCCTCGACTCCTGAAACAACTCCTTGCCGGCCATCAGGCTCGTTGCTCCGCTTGACTAATGAGCCAATCCTTCTACATCTCGGCCACCTCGAGAAGGTGGTGAGCACCGCTTCGTCGCCGAGAGGGAGGAGGAAGGGCACGCACTCAAGGTGCCAGCCGTCAGGTGTACTTCGTCGGTGAGGTCCTCATCGCACCAAAACTCGCTACTTACCATTTCGAAAAGCTCGTGGTACGCGGCCGCTCATCACGACGCAAGCTCGAGACATTGCCGACTCCCACCCGGTGACCGTGCGTCTCGAAGTATCCTGGAGGTCATCCCAGCCCCGAGGTCCGCGGAGACGCACGGCCAAGTGGGCGGTCGAGCTCATGGGAGCGAAATCACGACGCCAGAGGCGCCATCAAGTCTCGAGGCTCCGGCGGCACTTCATTGCGAGATGGACCGAGAGGTCGGCCGGCCACCTAGGCCCGAGCATTCAGTCAATCGGACCCTACACTTGACGGATCGGTAAAGAAGTGCGGCGGCCGGCGTCGGCCTCGTCTTCACCTCTCGAAAAGGTGTGTGCATGAAATACTCCATGCGCACTGCGCCCGCGTCCAACAACGTGGCCCGAATCTGAGCGTTGGTGGCAGACTCTGAGGTTACCCGGCTGACATCCAGGCACCTCGGGTCGGGAGACTCAGCTCGATCAAAACCAAGAATCTCATGAAAGTCATTGCGTCAACCAGAAGATGATCGTACCACGAAGGTCGGGAGGCCGAGGAACATTTCCGCGGTGGAGGTCAGCCCACGTCCACCGCATGACCTCAACAACGTGGCCAGACGCCCTCGCCAAGCTCGCGTCGGACCGCTTGCTTAGGTTCCCGGGAGTCTTCATGCACGAACAACACAAACCCCGATACGGCTCGGGGAGCCGCCGGGAAGGTGCGAGGCTCAAGCCCCGACGGACCCCATGGACACTTGGCGTCCGCGAAGGGTCGGCGCTCTCGATACAAGGGGGCACGCTTGGCGGCGAGCTGTTACGATGCGGGCTCGGGGGCGACTCGCGAGCGGCTCGGCTAGGTCGACTCGAGCCACCGAAGCGGCTGGCGTGTCCCGTTGCTCACGATGGTGAAGCAAGGCGAGCTACCCCGGGGGCATGAGAGTCGCGACGGCTGGCGGGAGGGCTAAGGCTTTGCTCAGTGGGGAAGAGCTCTGCGAGCGGGGCAAAGCGGCATCCTACGTTTGCATCACCGTCGAAGATGGTCGGGGAGCTCGTCAAAGAAATCCCGCGAGGGGCGAATCGCGGCCATCACAGCGGCACCGCGGGCTCTCGTCGGGAAAGCTTTCCGTCAAGGTTTCTCTCTTGGCCGGCCGGCGTCGCCGAGCGCCACTTTCGAGTCGTCAGAGCGTTGCGAGGCTGCGGTTCGCCATGTAAAGCGGACACACCTCCGGCCCAAGCCCTCCAACGATTCCGCTCACACGGCCGTTCGCCGTGCGGGGTCTTGACATGGTAGGACCGTTCAGGAGGGTGACAGGAGGATACGCATCTCCTCGTCGCTATCGACAAGTTCTCCAAATGGATCAGTCATGCCCATCGCGATGCCGGCCGAGGGGGAAGGCGTCAAGTTCTTCTTAGGCATTATCCACCGCTTAGTCGAACTCGATCATCACCGACAAGCGGCACCAACCGTGAAGTCTTCATCGGCCGGTGCGGCGATCCGCATCATCGCGTCGACCGGACGTGTCGGCCACCCTCCGGACCAGCGGCCGGGTGGAAACGAGCTAATGGCATGATCTGCGGGCGTGAAGTCCGCATCTTCGGGGAGGCTCGAGAATCGCCCGCCAGATGGCTAGTCGAGCTCCCAGCGGTCGTGTGGAGTCTTCGTACCACACCAAGGGCCACCGGGCGAACCCGTTCTTCCTCGTCTTGGTCGGCGGTTCTTCCTACCCGAGCTCGATGCGGCTCCCGAGCTACACGGACGCCGGCGAGCACAATAACCAGCGGCTGCTTTCGAAGGCGCGCGGACCAGCTTCGGGCGAAGCTTCGTGACATCAGCGCTCATCCACTCCGCCAAGTACCTACAATCCATGCGGCTACCACGGCGACCTGCGTCGGGGGCCGAGCCCGGCGTCGGCGATCACGTCCTACGGCGAGTCCAAAGCCCGAGGGGCGGAGCACAAGCTCTCGCGCCATGGGAGGGTCCCTTTATCATCGACCAAGTGTTGAGGCGAGACGCGTACAAGCTCAAGGACCATCGAGGGGGCGAATCCTCACCAACGCATGGAACATCGAACACTCATTAAACTTCTACCCTTAAGATGTATTTTGAAATATCATAGCGTAAAAATTGATAAGACACCGAGTTCGATGCAAAGATGCGTGCGAGCATCACCGAATTCACGTCTTAAGCTCGCGAGCAATGGCGGGCCTTCATCGACAAAGGCCCGCCCTTGCTCGGGGGCTAAGGAATAGAGGCGCACACCCCATCGGTTTACTACACCAATTTTTCGCAAATTCTTCACAAAAATCACAACAACGAGCTCTCGCTCACGAGACCGTGCTCCTTCCCATAAACGTCTTAAAAACAACTAAGTCACGAGTTTCGTCAACAAAAGGCATGGCGCGGCGCCTAACGATCTCACACGCCCCTCGCGGCTAACGAGCGGCCGCCATCCGACTTAAATACGAACTCGTAAAAAGTTGGAACAAGGACCGCGAGGATAGGAAAAGGAACGAGTAATCTTCATTCGGACCACGAGTCCCTTTAAATCCTTAACAATGATACCTCAACTACGAGGACTTAGAAACTAAGCGCAAAAAAGGGGCTTGGCCCCGAGCTCCTACTTTACGTGAAGGAGGGTCCTCGTCCATCGCCCCATGACGACAGAAGTGCCAGCCGCGGCCTCCGGCTCGGGCTGCTTTCGGCTCCCTCGTGATGAGTCCCGGGACTCCCACCTCTCGTGGCAAGCTTATAGAGCTCGGCGGACAACTCCGCGGAGTCGGGCTCGGCGGCAGTGATCTTACGCTCCGGTTTGGCGTCGTCGATGCCGGCGCCCATCCGCCTTCACGCCTCGGCTCATTTTAGGATGGTGACCGAAGATACTTGCCGACGGCCTTGTGGACCACCCGGTGGCGTCCCTGCCACCTTATACGGCACTACGGAGATTCGCTCGCCGGGTCCGCCATCTCCTCAACAGGGGCGTCGCACACATCCTCACCCCGCGGTAAGATCCAGCGGCGCCCGGCCTTCTCGCCGCCTCCTCGTGGCATTAGAGGCACAAGCCGAAGGCGGCTCAAGCTCCTCCGCCGTCCACGGAGCTCGACGGTGCGCACTTCAAGTCCGTCTCCTTCCCCTTCAGCGCGAGCTGGGTATGCTCCAGGGTGGCCTCGGCGGAGGCAGATTCCGCTCCATGTCCGCGGCGTCCTCGGCACCTTCGGGGGACTTCTCCTTCTCCCTGCAAGACAAGAAGGCGGATCAATAACGGAAGTCACCATGACTCGATACACGGGCGGATCGGATGCCCGCTTACTCCACAGCTCACTATAGAGCTCCTGCTCGTTGTGCAGAAATTACGGGTTCTCCCCGTTGAGCCGGGTCCCTCCTCTCGCTGATCGTCGGCGTGGCGTGACACCACATTTCGGGCGACCTCGCGATCACGCCCGAGGCCCGCCGGCGAGGACAATCAGCCCCAAATATCGGAGAAAAACAAAAAAGCAAGACAGGGGCGGTGACACTCCCCGCAAGCTCAGGTCCCGCGCTGACGGGAGGCACTCGGCAGCCTCCTCGCGTCTTCTCCTATGAAGGGCCTCCGCCTGTTTCGGCCGCCGAGCGCGAGCTCCTTGTCCTCGAGCAGGCGGTGGAGGGTGTCGAGCTCCTCCTTGCATTTTTCTTGCAGGCTGTTGCTCGTGGGCGAGCTCAAGCCCCGGCTCCTCTTGCCGAGCCGCCTCTGCCGAGCGGCCGGCTCCTTGTTGTGCCCCCGAAGGCCCGGCCTTCCGCCCGGACGAGTCCAACGACGTCCTCCGTCTGGCGCGCAAGAAATTGATGCTGGGCCGCGCCGCGCCGAAGCTCTTCACTCATGTCCTTGTGTACACTCAATGAGCTTCCGGCGGCCCCCAGCCCTCGGTGGCGTGGTCACCGGGTTGTGTTCTCGGATGGAATCACGCTTTGACGTTAGCACAGCACATGAGCAGCTTTGGGGAAGCCAAAAAAGGAGAGAACGCCGAGGCCATGACGATCTCCTGAACCGCACAAGTCGGAACAGGCACGCCGGTCCTCGGTGGGCGCGGGCCGCGACAAGGTCATCGGGTCGACGGGGAGAACGATGTCATTTTCCCTCATTGAACGCTCGCCGCCGGCGCCGTGCCGGACAGATCCTTCCGGGGACCCACGACGTCTTTCCAGGGCTAGCCCCCAATGGGCCCTCACCTTCGGCCTGCGCAGCCTCGGGTCGCCTCCGCCGTCTCTTCGGGCCGGGCCGGAGATCAATACAAAGGGATTTCGGTGGCAGCTCCTCCCTCATGAGCCACCGACTCGCTGGTCTTCTCCCGGCAGCCCCGCCCATGGCCGAGATATCCTCGGACCTCGCGGGTCTCCCTCATGGCCGGGACCGGAAGGCGCCCTCGCCCCTAACGAGGCCGCCGGCCGGAGTCTCTGGGTGACGCCGTCGGGGGCCACCTCCGACGCGACTGGCGCCAAGGGTTGTTGCCGACGCAGGGCCGGAGAGAAGGAGCTCGACACAAGCGTAGGCGGTCGACAAGCGCCCCCTTTGAACGGACCGGCGCATCATTCGGGACCCTCAGTCGCGCCCGCGCCGCGCTTGTGGTCGCGCCGCCGCCAGGGCCCGGTATCCCCACCGCCGAAGCTCGTCGCGGCAGCCCGGAAGCCGCCCGACCCTACACTCGAACCTCGCGGCCGAAGCCTGCAGTAGTTACAGGGCATCGAAGGCTCTCCATCGTAGGGCCCGAGGCCGCGTCGGCCGAGGTCTCCTCCCTCCCAGGGCGCCGTCGGGCCACCGGCCGCCCCGCAACGCTAATGACAACTAAGACCCGCGGCTCGAACGGCTGCACGCATCATCGTAGCTGGGGGGGAAGAGAACTCACCGCCGGGAGATCCGCCTTTCGAGCGCTGTGGCTCAGTGCACCCCGACCCTCGGGTCGACCCGCCTCAAGAACCTCGGCCGAGTTCCGGGCGCTGAGCACCGCCGGCCGCCGAGGTGGGCGCCGACTTCCCTGGGCCAACGGCGTCGCCTTCGGCATCGCTCCTGGGAGCCCCCGATGAGGTCCCCGATCTCTCCTCGCCCACGGGCCCGCGGACGACGGGGGACGCCGCTCGGGCCTTCCTCTTCCCTCCCCTCGCGGCTACCGCGCCGCCGACGAGCCGCTTCTGGGGCTCGGTCGGCCTCTCCAGCGTCAGCTCTCAGGTGGGGAGGACGCGAACCAAATGACCTCCACTTCGCCAACCCGCAAAAAACACAAGCTCATCCTCCGAACTCAAAGCGATAAGTGGGCAACCTCGAACAAACAAGAAGTGCGAGCTCTTACCCAGCGCCGGCGTATCCGCGTGGAGGAGAACAGGGGGCTCCGGGCCCTCGCACCCGTCTCGCGTCCGAGTTATCCACCATTCCACTGTTCGGCGGTCTGCGCGGGCGTTCGCGTTCGCCCCCCACGAGCGGCGCGAGCTCCGGCTCCATCTCCCACGCGAAAGACGCCGTCGTTGGAGCGGCACCGGCGCCTTCGCCGAGCCAGGCCTCGATGATATGGTTCCTTTGTCGGGCCGTCGCGCTGAGCGCTTCGTCATCTTCAACGCCACGGCCTCCACCGCCTCGAGGGCGTGATCGTGCGGACCCTCACGCCACAAGCTGCTGCGGTGTCGAACGTCTTCCCGGTGTACTTGGCAGAGGATGGTCGGGGTCGTTCTTAAGGTAGAACCACTCCCCTCCCTCCACCGGGGTTCTTGTCGGGAAGTCGCCCTTGGGAAAGAACTCGCGGACCTTCCCACGGCGCAAGCCCGGATCGTGACGCAGGCAATCGGAGCCGCCTCCGGGACCTCCGTCGCCGCCCTTCAAGCCACGGATCTTGGCGTAGGCGGCGCCGGGAAGAGCTCCCGAGTTGGGGGAATCAACCATCCTCGCACAAACATCGTGAGCGCCCAAAACGCCAGGATCTTGGATTCGGCGTCGGGTGCCGGAGCTCGACGCCCCAGTACACAGCCAGCTCGGGAAGAAATCGCCGGGCGGGGACGCGCGAGCCCGCGCTTCGTGGAAGGCCACTGAGCGACACCACGTGCCCAGCCGGCGGATCGGGAACCTCGTGCGGACGGCGGGGAGGATCCACTCTTCGGCCTCCGCCGCCGGGTACGGAGAGCCCGACGAGGGCATGAGCTCAGGCCGGCTGCTGGTCGCCGTCGACGTGCCATGTCCCCATCTTGCGCTCACGGAGGCGGATCACTGGCGGAACAGGGGAGACGGAGAAGTAGATCTGAGCAAAGAAGTATGTCCCTCTCTCTTTCTATTTCTTTTTCTCTCTCTCCGCTCTTTGGCTTTTCTCTTAGAAGGAAGGGAAAGAAAGGTGAATCCGCCCCCGATCTCCGCCCTATTTTATAAGGCCCGGAGTGCGACGGATCCGAGAAGGAACCGTCGGGGGGGGGGCCAGGCCGCGTCCACGCGCAGCGGCTATCGCCACAACAACCCACGGTCGCCATCTGGCGGAAGTCCGCTGACGCGGCATTAATGGGATAACTCCCGACCAGGGAAATTCCAACGGTAAAAATCCCAACGGCTATTTTACCGCGGGGCGGACGCCCGAGAGCTCGACTGCCGGTGAAAATCTTCGAGCTCGACGATAGAGCTTGATACACGAGCTCGCCATCCTAGGGTTCTAAGGCCGCCCCGGAAGACAAGGGCTCGACGGTCGCCCAGAACACCACGAGTGAGGGACGCTAAGGCAAAGCGACACCGACGGCTCTTGCCCGAGAACTCGAACGAACTTCGGGGCTTTCGCCTAAAGCGTGTTCGGGTTGCCAAAGGAAACAAAAAGAGCGACTTCAGTTATCCTCCACGAGCGAGGAGGACCACGAGTCCACGGGCTCTTCGAACGAGCCCTAAAACCGTAAAGTCGCGCCTTTGGAATGTGAGGTCGGTCCGCCCGGTGACCACATCGAGCGAGCTCGAGCTTGACCTCCCCGGACCGCCCGCTATCAACTCACCGAGCACTTGGTTTTGGCCAACGAGGTAAAACCAAGTCCCGAGCTCACCCCCTTTACGGCCCTCGTGCTATAAGCGGAAAGCGAACACACGATAGCCTATAATAGCCTCCACGCGGACCTCTCGTCCCGCTGAGCCTCGGGGACTACACCCGCAGGTTCGCTCGAGCACACCTGCGGGGATCACCAGGCGTCACCAAGGCGAAACCCAAGCAAAGGGGAGAGACACGGGGCTACTCTCTGCAGTCGAGCGGCGAAAGACGTCCGAGCTAAGCCGAACCCCTCCGTATCGGGGTGTTCTGGACTTCGGGAACACTATCGACAAGATTGTCCCACGCTTCCCGTCACAACCCGGGCCCGAACGCCTCGCCCAACGAGCTCGAGACCTCGCGACTAACTACGGTCGAGACCTCGGCCATCTGAGAACAAAATTGGTACCTAACCCTTACGCTTTCATTGTTCATAAAAAGCATACATACATATAGGCACAAGTGCATGAACCCGATGGGAGACTACAAAAACGAGGGTGCAGAAGAGGTCCTATCTACAGCGGCTTCCCACGGCGACGGCGTCCCCACGGCCCTCACCCAGCTTCGCAAAGCTGCGCGGTCGAAGCGTCTTGCGGTCCTTGTCGAGCTCGAGCTTGGTGACGATGACCTTGGAGGGTGGATGCCCACGTTGGCGGTGGAGCCGTTCACCTTTCGCCCCTTGCGGTCCTTGTCGAGCTTGAGCTTGGTGACGAAGACCTCGCCGGGGCCGGAAGCCGCCGCCGCCCCCGGACTCGGCGGGCTACTCTTGCCGGCGGCGTCGGACGCCGATGTTGGCCACCACCGCCTCGCAGTGACCCCCGAACTCCTCGACGTCGGCACCAAGGCTCGCCACCGAGTCTCCATCCGCCAAAAACCACGGATCTCGCGGTGGCGCCGTCGCCGACGACGCCATCGCTGTAGCGCCACCGTCACAAGGGACGGCGGGCCGCGAGCGGCAACTACTGGGAGCATTTCCGTAAGCGATCCGCCTTCCAGGTAGCCTGCGACGGAATTACAGGAGGATCAGCGAGCGGGCATCAACTCAAAAGGCCAAACAGAAGGGGAGACGCCACCGCGGCGAAGCTCGGGCGGCATTCGCCGCACCACGCGCCGCATCGCGAGCCCCGCTCGGGGTGTCGATGAGCGCCGCCCTCACATCTCCCTGACCGCGGCGCAGCCCGAGTCTCGAGGCGGAGCACGGCGACACCGCCTCCGGCGCGGAGGCGAGGCGGCGCGCGAGCCGGGCGGAGAAGGCATGGCCCCGGCGGAGCCGGATGGGATGCCCGCCGACGCATGCTTGGCGCCGAGAAGCCGAATCCCCCTCCCGCCGGGCGTCGGCTGTCCTCCCTCCCGGGCCTCCCAGCGTCGAAGACCCTTTGACCCTCCATCCGTCGAGCGAAGGTGGCTCCGAGGAGGGAGAAGAGTGGGGGAAGAAGACTAATGCCACCTCCACGACCCGAGCCATTGTATTTATAGCGGGCGCGACGGTTCACCTCCCACGCGGGAGGGCGCGGCGCGCTTCCCACGATCTCCACCCACGATGCACGATTCGGCGAGGAACCGCCAATGACGGCGACCGTATCGCGACCAATCGCGGGGGCACGCGGGCGCCCGCACAAACCACCGATAAAACAAAACGCAGACGGCGTTTCGGTTCCCAAGCCGTCACAAGGCCGCCGCGACCCACGAAGCCGGCTCATTGGAAAATCCGCTAAGGAGAGCGGGCTCACCCGATGGCTCGAGGGACTTCGGCTGCGGGTGCCGAGCACCCATACCTCGAGGTCGATCTGACGGCCGATCCCGAAGAAAGGCGAGCTCGAGGGGATCGACAGCCTCCGAAGACAACAGGTCGAAGGGCTCACCACAACACTAAGAAAGCCTCCGCGAGCTCACGGCTCTCCCGGAGCCTCGGGAGTTACACCCGCCGGCGCTTCGCGCGCACCCACGACCAGAACATGACTCTCAGCCCCAGCTCCAAGTGGCGCCAAACGGGAGCATTTGAGAGAGACCTCCTCTCTCCCCCAAACGCTCGGGGCTACGTGGGGGGATCAATATTTTGGATGCCCCCCAATCAGTCAATCAAGACCCTCGACATCATGTCTCGAGACGATTCTAACCAGGACCTCTCCTCCACCCATGGTCGCCTACAGCGAGAAGCAGGTTACACGGCGCCACGAGCTCTTTTCTGGCAGAGACCTCTTTCCGCCTCGCTCGAGGTCTCCGTCGTCGACCTTTTCGAATGCGTACTCGAGCTCTCGGGCGAGACCTCTTCCGCGCTCGAGGTCCCCGCCGAGGCCCCCTTCAAATTTGTGCGCTAGAGCTCTCCAGCACGCGACCTCTCTCCGATTCGCTCGAAGCTCGAGCTCGGCGAACCGCTTCAACAAACGCCCGTCTACGAGCTCGTCCCACGGGCGCCACGCGCGGAAGACCGGCAGCGCGGGGAGTTGGCCAACCACTCCCGACGGGCACCGAGGTATGCGGAGGCACGGTGGCGAAAGCATGGCCCGATGTCGCCCCGCCCATGCCCCTGATGACTCCAGCGAAGGCCCACGCGACGCGGCAGGTACAAGCGACACGTCGATACCTCATCCACGGCATGGACACCCCATCACCGACGGGGACCGATTCCAACCACGACTAGTGGTGGCGACCCTTTGCCGCCACTGGACCGGGATTCGCGTGCAGCGACGACCAATTTTGCATCCAAGGCCGTCAAGAGCTCAAGAGAGGGCCCCGGCCCAACCAAAGAGCTCGATCCGGGAGCTCGATCGTCGTATCCTGTCTACTTCAGCAACTCCGCCATCATGACCGGGAGACGCGCGCACTACCCGAAACGCCCATCGTCGGCGACATGGGCACCCCCATACCCGAAGGGACAGCTTCCAACTACGGTCAAGAACGGCGGCGCATGACCACCGCCCATGCCCGAGACCGCCATGCGGCGACGACCAGTTCGGCGGCATCAAGGCCGCCGAGAGCTCGAGGTATTTGTTGGCCAACCACGAGCTCGCTCGAAAGAGCTCTTTCGCCTGGCGATTACCAGTATCATATTGTTCCACCTACCCCCGCCCCAACTCGGAGAGCTCACATGTTCTATCCCCCCTTGCTACTATAAAAGGAGGGGTAGGGTCTTGATTGGGGCAAGCAAGAAAAGAAGAAGAACAACGCACCCGGCTCTTCTCGCACCTGCATCCTCACTCTCATATTGGCACTTGCCTCAATCATAGAGACTTGGGAGCCGCTCCCTCTCTCGCTCCGCTTATACGCTGACCCCGGTACGAGCATTTGAGCTCGGATAGTGAACACACTTGGACTAGGGAGCCCGACTTTGCCCAACGGTATAAATCTGTGTCATTGTCTCGAGCTAGGCCATTCGGAGTCCGCACTAGCCACCATTACCGTGACGGTGGTATTAGACCACGACATTTCCGTTTCGACCCATTCCGTTTTCTATTTTTGTTTGCCTGTTTTCGTATTTGTGGGATCCCCTTTCCGTATTTATGCAAGTAGAAAAAGTTTTTTTTCCGTCAGTTTCAAGGAATTCCGTTTTTCTTTCGAAATTGATCCATATTTATTCCGTTTTCATCTCATTTTTATGTCTAAAAATTTATAAGTTGATAAACATACTAATCATTAATTATGCATCTTAACATGTTAACACATGGCGTACCCATGAATATTGGACTAATAACTTCATACATGTACATTATTTTGTGATTTTGTTCATGTATACTTGAGAATATTTGATCACCTTATTCTTTCCGGCTCGGCGTCCGTATTGGTCGTTTTCCATACTACCTGTTTCCATACTACCGCCTATTCGATTCCGTTTTGTACTGCATTTTTTGAATCTGATCCTATTTTCCAAAAAAAATATAGAAACAAAAGTAGAAATGAGGTTTTTCTCGTCGTTTCTATCTGTTTTCATCGCTACCTCTGATGGACATGTATACTATGTTTCTTGTCAAATTTGTTGGTGAACATCGCATCTAAAAAAATATTCATTTCTAATTTTGAAATGGTGACAAGAGCCGTGAAATGTCATTTTTTTTTGAACTTGTGAAATGTCATTCTTGCATCTATATATGTCGTATTGCCCACCGGCCGTGGGCTCATCAAATGAAGTCTTGACTCGCCACGTGCAGACGACGCAGAAAAACCCTAGCTTGAGTGTACTACCCTGAAGCTCTAGAAATTAACCAGCATATACTAGTAACCTCAGCCATAACCATGACCGTTACAAAGTCAAGTCATCAACTACAATTAGAATTTTCCATCAAGTTATTCCTTTTCTTAAAAAGCACACATCAGACAATAACGCAGTCCATATACATATATACGTTGCCATCTCACTTGATTCGCCGATTCATTCTAGTCAATATAATATCATTTTCATGAAGAGTTTTCGTATAAATTAAAGCAGCAGTCGTCGAAATCTAAGGCCCTGTTTGGTTCCCAGGAACTAGGGACTAGGGACTAATTTTTAGTCTCAATTAGTCCCTAATTCACCAAACACCAAGACTAATGGACTACTAGTCTCTAGTCCATTAGCCCCCTCTTGAGAGTCTAATTGGGACTAGTTGGGGAAAATTCCAGCCCATGCCCCTGTGTGTCTCCATCCACTCATGCCCGAGATCCGCTCCCTCGCCATGCGCTGCCGCTACCGCTCGCCCGTGAGATGCGCTTGCTCGCCATGCGCCGCTTAGCTGCCGCGTGAGATGCGCTGCCGCCATGCGCCCCGCTACCGCTCGCCGTGAGATGCGCTCGCTTCGCCATGCGCCCGCCGCTAGATGCGCATGAAGCCATCGCCGCCGCTAGCAGCTTCCTTCGCGCCCGTGCCCGGGCGCTCCCATGCGCTAGGTCCTTTTCTGGAATAGCAGCCGGGGCAAATAACGAGGGGGCATAATGGTCTTTTTGTATATAATTAGTCTCTCATTAGTTCTGTCAACCAAACATCTTTAGGGACTAATAATTAGTCCTTGACTAGTCACTAACTAGTTCCTAGTCCCTAGTCCATGGAACCAAACAGGCCCTAAGTCTAGATAGATCGTTGCGTGTAGGTATAGCCAGATCGGGGAAAACTTTCACAATAACGTCGCGGTAATGTAATTAAGGCATGGACCTTTTTTTCTTGGATACTCAACGATTCAGCCTCTCTTATGTGTTGTATCTTCTTCTTGCGCTTTAAGGCATGGACTAGCTAACCAAAGTCAAAGTCTTGATAGATTGTCGTGTAGCTAGCCAGGTCATGGGAATACTATTCACGTAATACCGGTAATTTAAGGCATGGACTAGCTAGCCAAGAAAATCTATTCTTATTCTCAAAAAAAAAAATCTATTCTTGGATACTCACAAATCACTACGTGAAAAACGTTTCATATATATAGGAACCGGTGTTTTTTAGTTGCTGGGATTGGAGCCGCGCACATACAGTGGGTGTGTGCTCGGGGCGTTTTCTTTAGTCAAAGTCACTGATATAATGCCCTGTAAACTGTATATGCATGTGTATATTTGAATTCAAATTTTTTAAAATTGACATTTTTATTAGATAACATATACCGTAGGGGTAGTTCTTGACTGAACCACCCCTATAGATATACAATATATATACGGCCACCTAGTGTTACCATGTCAGCCCCTTATAAATTTGTCTGTAGGGATGACACGCTAGGCCCACTTTTTCAAAAATTTTATTGTTTTTACATATTTTTTAAGAAGTAATTTAATTACTATTTATTTATTTAATTAATTTAAGAAGCACTGTAAATACCAGGGACGTAGAAGAAATTTGCCTCTATGCATGACATGGCTACTACAAAGCTGAGCATCGTGTGCGAGATGGATCGCTTGGAAATACTAGTTAAACGCCGCGTGCGTTGCTCGAGATAATAAAATTTTATATAAAAACATAGATCGCATAATAAAGTAACAATACTATGACATTAAATAATGATATTAAAGTGGCATTTAATCCAAACAAGTTTTATGAAAGTAACACAATCAATCATGAAAATCGGGTTTATAAACTCTATGTTATGGGTTTGTGAAAGTAACACAATCAATCATGGAATGCGCCCTTTGCTCATCAGACATTGTAACATTTCGTGCTTGCTCACGATCACGCTTACTCTCTTTTGGACACATGACAACCCGGTTGAAAGGACTGGGTGCATGAACACCGCCTATAACACATGGAATGACATTTTCTCAACACAAGCTACAATGTTGTCTATCTAATCATAATTGTAATAAATACTTTTATTAGCGTAATAAGTAACGATAGTTGCTTTCGACACCATTACTGTAAGTTGAGTGCATATGGAGCCCGTCACTATTTTCGTCTCGTTTGATTTGTTGTATTCTTCTCCACACAGTTCCTTGTCACCCGACATTTGTTGCATATTGTTCTCTCTCCTCATCCTATTCTGCTCATTAGGTTCCACATCTAGCGGCAGCAACCCGGTCAGGTATGATTCCTTTAATAACAATCGAGTTGGAAACATATATGAAAATATACTTATAGATCAGTTGTAAAATTTATTTACCTCCATGTGTTATATTTGTATGGTTCCCAAAAGGTACTTTCGAGCAGATTGGCCTTGGTGTGTCCATCAACACTACCTGTCACATTTCTCTTCTTCTAAATGTAGTACACTGGATAACTTTACAAAAAATTCGAATTGAGAAATCATGTTTAAAGGCTATCGGCTATGACATATAGACCTCAAAAGGAAAAGACAATTGAACAGCAAGTCACACCACGCACAACTGCATGAACACCAAAAAGGCTGGTGCTCATCAGAAAAAGGATTGAAACTTCCCGTAGGTGTTTCCCATCACGTGAGAAGTTAATTTCTTTTGTCATTCTTGATATTTTTTTTTTACTACTTACACTTTTTTATATATATTTTAGAGATGATTCTTTTCTCATGGAATAAACCAGCATTCATCTAGCTCAGTGTATACTCCAAAACTCTGAATGCATATGGGCCATATAGATATAAAAGTAGTCAAACAAATGCATGTGTGTTAGCTTGAGTTGATCAATTATACCACTTTCTAAATAATCCCAGGTGATTGGAGTTACCTCGTAAGAGATCTTCGTGCTGGACCTTGAAAGTCTGGCTAATATCAATTCAAGGTTTATTCTCCAATTTGATGGCCTAAGCTAAAACATCTGTGCGGCAAAATAAAAATTTCTATGGCTCAGGAAAACGTGATTGTAGATTGGCATCCCAACTGAAAGAGAAAATAGGGAGTGAGAAGAGTTTACATGCAATGCAATATAACTCCCTCTCAAATGCATAACTCCTCTCAAATGCATAAACCTGAGAACACTCATTCAACGAGGTGAATAATAAAGGAAGA
>JADLZK010001709.1:0-100648 GCA_015847255.1 Hyparrhenia diplandra
GGAATTAGCAGAGAATGTGCAACCAAAGGGGAGTCATTTTGGCATTATGTTATTGTAATGACAGTAGAAAATGGAGAACAGTTACACATCCAATACATGGCAATTGATTGATGACTTGGCATGTCATTTTAGCATTATGTTATTGTAGCTCTTTGCAGTAGAAAATGGAGATCAGTTGCTACTCTCTCAATGCATGGCAATTGATTTGAGTGACATGGCATGACATTTTGGCATGCCTTGTGTATTGCTAGCTTAGTAGAGAAGGGCGAACGCACACATCTCAGTGGCAGCGGCAATTGGTTGATGATCACGGCATCCTATCCTATATCTAACATATAACCTTAAGCTCTCAAGTTAACCTTAGTGAGCTAACTGCTTAAGTCATCTGGCATGTTTTGCTTGTCCGTTAGACTGTCTAAAAACTATTTAAAGTGACAAAATGCATGAAACATTCGTTGCAAATTCAATGCAGGTTACACTTCGCCAGGACTATAGGTCAATTCTCAGCAGGTTATTCTGGGAAAGTGCTTGTGTCTATATGTTGCATGGATTACTTTGCAGTTCCATGTTTGAGGATATCTGGATCATAGGCGAATTCCATGCTTAGGGGTTAATTTTCTAGTCTCTCTGAGACTGGAGCATAGGAAAGCACTATGTGACATCTATTTGAATTTTATTCTGCCTCCTGATAGAAGTCATTTATATTTCTTCTGATTGGAGTATGAGTATGGCCACAGGGATGCCTTTTTAGTTGGTGGCAGCGCATGCACCAAACCTGCGCAGTTACGAGCAACAGGGATGCTCATGATTCTTGGCTATTTCCATCCTGACCATGTCAGCATGAAACAGGAAAGGGACGATCAACAAAGTCATCACATGCCCAAGGTGCGCTTCTCTTTTGCTACTCTGGGATAAAAGACTTTGCATATGTTGCAGCCAACTTCCTGAAATCTGTATCAATGTGTCACATATCATATTTTGTTTCTGGAGATTGCAAAGTTTTGCTAAAAATTTGTTCTAAAATCAAGGCAAGGACATTTATTTTTGTATAGTGGTGCTTGGATCTGATATTAGGAGTACCAAAGAGGCACCCTTTTCAGACTTTTTGTGTGAGATGAGAGCGCTGCTAGAGCCAAAGCCAATGCTAGAAATAGCAAATCTCTAACTCTCGCTATTACTGTGCTTAAGCATACGTTTGGTTCTACATCTAGCATCTGGAAGATAAACCTGTGTTTTTCTCACCAAGAGTGGCAGATAGGAGAAAGGATATGTCCAGAGTATTATTATGTGAACAAATCATCTCAATATGTGGATAAAAAGCAGAGACACTTATCCCATTTGATTTGTTGGAACATGATTTGTCTTGAGTATAAAAATAATCATAGATAATGTCAAATTCCTAACACTGTCATTTTGTTCTCATAATAGGCCATAGACACTGCTATTGCATTGCCACACAGCAGTGTTTTCTGGGATCCTGAGGTCAGATGTCACCTGCGGCACGAGCTGTGGGTTCCGCATCGACAACTTCTGCGAGCCCTGTGTATGAAGACATTTCCCTTGGGACACGATGCTACGTGGAGCAACAGTTCTGCTGGTGTTGCAAACACAAAGCCGCATGTGTCTTGCCAATGGGAGCGATGGCTTGGCTGGCAGCGAATCCACCAGATCAACACTAATGGGGTGTCTGGAGCGGTTTACAAGGTCTGAGGACTTAGGGATGCAGGAGCAAAAGCTCCTTCTGTGAACACTGCTGCTTGAGAGGCGTGGAGAGTCCCTGAAGCAAATGTCCATTCGCTGCTCCCACTGGTTTCCTGCTCATCACATAAAGAGATTTGAGGCATTTCATCAGTCAAAAAGGTGCCTAGGTGAAAGCTGATCACTGCTTCTGGCAGCTCCCTCTTTCCCTTGCATGGCACCTTACTTGTCATCTTCTACGTTCTCCTGTAAGGCAGATATGGTAATCACGCATATTTCCTTGCAGAAGCTAGGCGGTGCAGATGCAGTTTCAGAATTGTCATGCAGAGTTTGAAATATTTTAGGTGATCACGCATGGTGGTGGGCCAGAAGCTGGCCATTATGTGACATATCTGAGGTTAAACAGTACATTTGGTACAAAATGTGAGGCGATGCCTGGGTAACCAGAGCTGGAGGAGCATACTGTCAGGACTTCTCTGGTGTACGTACGTGCTCTTCTATGTGCAGAAGACGCGGCTCTACTACAAAGCTTTGTGAAAGAGCGTCTGCAGTCTGATCTCATGTAGCAAACACATTGGGTAGCACTACTCCAGACCACCTGAAAATAAAGGAATTTGCTCACTTTGAATCAGATGACCCATCATAGTCTAGTTTGCCAATCAAGAGGATGTGTGCCATATGCACGGCACAGCCAGCTGGCCCGGCAAAAGTTTTTCATTCTCTCCACTACTGACCTCATAGTTCCATCTGGAGGAAGCGTGTCGATAGTATCTTTCACAGACAGCTGCCCAAGGGAAAGCATGATCGACTTATGCATTGAGTTATTGCCGTATTATCACGGCTATTATGGATTTCTTGTGGCGATTTCCTTACACAAGTGCTTCATTATTTTATACCAGCGGTGTGCATGGTGCAGGATGCTCTCCACAACCAGCAGCTGCGCTGGTGTTTAATGTGGACTGAGCAAAGGAGAGGAGTATAAAATGTGAAAGAAAGAAAACAGGAACCGGTATGGTGTGTCCTCCTACAGGCAGTGCATTCCTGCTCTACTAAATTTGCAGAGTCTTTTTCCTGCTGATACCGACATCTGCAGATGCTGTGCTCGCTTGCTGCTAAGGAGTCTTCTTTCTCTTTAATTCGATGATGACCTGAAATCTATATCAGGTGCTGTCATAGAGTGTACACCAATGTTGCCTTATGTCAGTGCCATAAAATGCAAAGGCAGAATTACTGGGATGGGATGAAATACGAGGAACATGGAGATATCATGCTGAGTTGCATTTTTGCTGTCTATTCGCGCATAGGGAAAATCATGATTGGAGCCCTGATATGGAGTTTGTGTGAGGAGTGAGGCGCTTTTCAGTACTTATTCACACTGACCCATGTGTGATTGTGACTGTGGAAGAATAGACCATTGCCAGCTTCACGAGCTAAACCTGAGGCAAGTGCCCTGTGCCAAATGCCATGCAGCTCGTACATGTGATTTAGCCCTTGACTGTTGTGGCGACGAGCGGACATATGAGCTACTCGCGCCCTCAAGCTGTGGCGAAAGAGAGCTGGCAAGACGTTTATCTCCTGTGTTACGCGCGAGAATTGTCGCTGCCTATCTGTCCCATGATGCGATCCTACCACACGCTAGTGCCTGCTGCCACTGCCGTCACGCTCACGCTTTCTTCGTGTCACTGCTGCATCACGCGGACCCGAGAGAGCATGTGCGCCTAAATTTCCCTGATCAGGAGGCAAAACTGGAGTATGCACGTGTGAGCTTCTAGCCCTGAGCCATTACTCCTCTTTTCCATATCACAAACCTCGGTAGTACTTGGCTGTCAGGAATCCGCTTTCCTCATCTTCTTGCTCGCCATTTCAGCGGACAATGCCATGGTCATGACTTTTCTGGCTGTAGTTGCATCGCTGGAAAGTTCTATTCATAGGGATGCCATCTGAGCTGCAAAAGCTCAAAAGATCACTATGTTCAAAGTGCTGCTTTCGAAAGTATTTCTTTTGAAGTTAGCAGCAAGGCTTTGGCATTTGGAGTGCCCCATGGTGTCACTGCGGACCTCATGGAGTCTCTGGATCCCTAGGCGAGAGAACACTGCGTAGTCCCAACAAATATACTTGTCCACAATCTCGTCATAGCATACTAACAGAGCATATTTCATTTCTCAAGGGAAAGAGTGCATCATATAATAGATGTACTGACTATAAAATAGTTCCTTTATTTAGTGTGTCTACTGGCTGCATTTTGTACATGCTTCTACATGGAAATGCACATCAAAATATGACATGTGATTGTGCTAGGTGCACTTTGAAGGCTTGGAATCGTAAAAGCAATGTCATGGTCAGTCATCTATAAAAGGCTATTATTTTTCCATAAGAACTTGTTGTGTCCACATGAACCTACTTGGGCATTTAAAATAAACTTGCACGGTTTTAGCTCATTATCAGAAAAGCTAGCCGGTTTGGCTCTTGCTCCTGGGTGCAGCTCTACTAGTTAATTCTTTAATTAGTATGAGATCACTTTTGAGTAAATAGCACACGCCATGAATTCAATTGGATACTAAATGTCCTATGAAATTCTGTAAGGAAACATTTGCATCCATTAGTTGCTAATGGTTATGTAGCTAATAGTTTGAAACTGATATTAGCTGCTATTAGCTAGTTTTAGTGCAACTAATAATATAGAGCTTCTAGCCTTGAGCCGTTGCCCCTATTCCATCCCAAACTCGGTTCTGTACCTGGCTTGTACTTGAATCCGCTTCCTATATCTTCCTGCGCCATTTCTGCGGACAATGGTTGCTTTTTCTCTTCTCGGTTTGCCGCAGGAAATTTATTTGAAGGATACCATCTCAACTGAAAAAGATGGTCCAAGATTACATGTTCAAGTGTTCTTCAAAGTATTTGTTTGAAGTTAGCAACAAGGCTTTGTTAGCGCCCCATGTAATATCAAAACTGTTTGACTTCAGAAAAAAAAAAAAAATAGTGGTTGGCTAATGGAGTCTCTGGATCCCTAAGGAGGGAACATCATGTAGAACATTTTTAATTCTCAGAAAGTGCATCATATACTTAGATGTATGTACTGACTATAAACTAATCTTTGTTTAGTGTGCATATATAGCTGCAATTTCTATTTGCTTCATGAAATGCACAATAAATATGATTTTGTAATTGTGCTTGTGCAATTTGAAGGCTTTGAACGTTAATGCCAGGTATCTATAAAGGCTATTATTTTCCATAAAAGAACTTGTTGTCCACATCAACCCCTCGGGGCATTTGATAACTTGATGTTTTATGATTCAAAATTTATCAAAAAAAACTTGATGGTTTAGCTTTCTGAAAACTAGGTTATATCACTTGAGATTGTGATCTACTCTATATATCTATAGCAGTTTTTATTTTTATTTGGTATGAGATCACATTTGGTAGAATAGGGCACACAAGTAAATTCAATTAGATACTAAAATGTCCTATAAAAATCTTAAGGGCTTTGTTTGCATCCATTAGCCGCTAATGGTTACCCCTTTGTAATATCTTTTGTTGTTTCCAGCTTTAACTCAAGTACAATAAGGGAACATTGAATGTGGCACAATGTTGTGTTGGTGCATTCTTGAATGGTGAACGAGAGGATTCTCTCTCTCTCATGTCCAACATCTTGAATTATGGGATGTAGGGAGTATATGTAGCTAATAGGTCAAAACTAATATTAGCTGCTATTAACTAGTTTAGTCTAACTAATAAAATAGTTGTGAGTTACCCTCCGGCCCTCTATTAGCGCCGCTTAACTACAACGCCAAGTCGATTTTGAGTGTCGTTCACTCACGGGGCCTAGCTCGCGACAGCCTACCGCGACAAACACTTGTGTCCCGGAGCCTCACACCGATTACTAGTACATGCATCCAACATTTTATACCACAAGTCGAGATGACCACGATTGAAATACCAAAGCGGAGATGGACATTGAATGCTACTTTGTGTAGTGTAAAAGATTTTGGTGTGGTCTTTGCATTTTCACATCAAAAAGGTGAATGATTCTTACGTAGGTTCACCTTTGTTTTTACGTGTCCGTGGATAATAATGCGAGGGTCACCTTGTTTTCACTGCGGTCGATTCTCGGCAACCAGATTAATAAAGGGGCCGGAGAGTAATCATTTCAGTAACAATTAGCTAAACTATTAGATAGGCCTGTTTAGGCCCAAGAGATAATAGTCACTTGAGAATCTTAAGGCATGTTTGGATCAAATAGTTGCTAATAGGTCACAACTAATATTTATTTGTTATTAGCCACACTAACTATTATCTCCATCAAATAGGGTCTTAAACATCAAAGAAATGGACGGGGAGAATAAAAAAGAAAAAGAAGTAAAAGCCACACAAGTTTGACTGGGGAATTCGAAAAAGAAGTAAACGCCATACAAGTTTGATTTGAGGGATCGTGTGATACGCTTGCTTGCTTAATCAGCTACGCACTGACCGTGAGCCGACCCATTACATACGGAACGAAAAGTACAGTAGCCGCATTCATTCGGCAGACGTTGATCATCACGCATTCATGCGTATGTAGTACAGTAACCGTCCCCGCCCCCGCCCTTTTCTGGAACGACAAAGCAAACGCACAGCGCACGCCCGCATGCCGCTTTCCACCTCCACCCAACACCTTCGCTGGCCGGCCGGCCGGCCATCGTGGATCCACCGCTGCTGACTGCCGTGCGCTCGTGCCCCACTCCCTTCCCTTGCTACTCTCCCAGGATCATATCGCCCCAGACGGCCGAGCCAGGCACGCACACCGCACCGCCATGTGACTATATGAGCAAGAGCAAAAGTAATCCCAACTTCTGGGACGCACGGCGGTGGTTGCTTTCTTGCTCCTTCACCCAACTTTTGCTTCGATCGTTTTCGTTACTTTTCTGCGCATGGGTCGTCTAATTTGCGTTTTTAATTGTATTGTGTTTGCGTACGCCGACACACAAAGACGAAAGGGATATCACACGATCACACCCCCTGATCAATCTGGGGCGGAGGAGCGTCACAAGATCACCAATTCCTGTTATTTGCACGGTAGCTAGGTCCTCAGTACCCAGCATCCATGAAAACAAACGACGACTGCTCGTCACAGCGCACGCACAAGATGATGGACGCACTTCTATGTGAGCAATGGAATTCCCGGAGGATCAAATGCGGCTGTCGGTTGAGTTGCTATGCATCATCACTGTCCAAAACGACCTGTGGCATCCAGCATGTCCATATATCTCGGCATTCATGTTCACTTGATGTTGCACACACACACACAACATACTGACAAGTCCGTCGTACCTGAATCTTTCTTCGGTTAGGCCGGACGCACGAGTTGTGCGGCGGGAGTTGGATTTCCGTTCGGAGGTCTTGTTCCTGTCAACTGCTCCATGGATATACAATCACGTACGCCCTGGTGCAGTAAAAGCAGTTAGGAAACAGTCTACTAGTAGTAGTTATTGTGGGGAGGCGTCATGGTCCATGTTGAGAACAACGATTAGCGACGGCACACTTTTATCATGTGTGCCTGCAATATGCGCCACTTGTACAGTTGTACGTGTGCGCCTTGTTTATTTGTCAGTTTGTCAGGGAAAAGCAATGGTAGGGCCATTTGGCCATCTGCTGGCTTTGCAGCTGCTAGCTATACATGCGCCAAGTTGGGTACAAGACGGGCGGCGAAAGCTCGGGCGACGGTTGTCCTCGTAATTCTGTTTCTAGCTGCGAATTCTTGTTTCGGTTACTCTAAAAGTCTCTCGAGCTATTGCTAAATATGTAAAAAGAACAGCTGGCCTGAAACATACTACTCCTAAATGCTGTTTTGGGGCCGAAAGCAAAATGCAGGTGTCTACGTCTGAAATGATCCTTGCACTACGGGCTTCTTCATTCAATTCTGTCTGATAATAAGTTAACACGAAGTCCCAATCCGCGTTTCATCAGTAAATCGACCATGGACGATCGCCTGTCAGTTACATTACGGATCGTTTGTCATCTTTGCAGGCCTTTTCAAGTCACGGCTTGTTTTGAAATACTAAAAACACTGACGTGAACTGTACTTTTCCCCATGAAATGAAACGATCGCGATTCGCAAATCTCAGCTCAGTTTCAACGCTCATCGCAGCGTACCGTGCAAACTAAGTACATCGATGATCGATCGGCGGTAACGCAACGCGGTTAGTTATTGTCAGTCGTTGACCTACATATCTACACCTACCAGACGGCCAGCGTTTTCAGGCTCTCAACTCAAGCCTGCAGCCTCAACGCCGTGACCTGTACGAACGTCCACGGCACAGTCGTTTTGTACCCGAAAAACATAGCAGTCCCGCACGAGCCCTCATCATGAGTCCATGCAGTTGAGCACCGACTATTGCGACCGAGCCTCCATCTCCGTGCCGAACCGGTCGGTTCCCATCCAATCCAATCACGCCGAGCGAGCCCGCGAGCGAGCCATGGCGAGACACCGAGACCAACCAAAACTTGCCCGGAGTCCCCACACGGCAAGGAGTGTGTGCGATGTGACCGAGACCGAGAGCGACCGGGGAGAGGGAGTCCCTCCGCATCCGCCGGACAGCAAACGCATGCCCGTCCGAACCCGAGCGCCACCACCACCTCCACCTGCGTCCAGCGCCCGCCAGCGCCAATACCCCCCGCGCCGCGCGCGCGCACCTGCTCTGCTTCCCTCCCAGTCCCACCACCACTGCCACCGGCGCGTGCGCCCGCGGCCATAGCAAGCTCGCCTCCCACGCGCGCTTCGTTTCCCGTTGCTTTACTCCGAATCCACGGCCAGGCCAGCACCAGCGCATCCTGCCCCGTGCCGCTCCGCCTCCGGGTCAGGCCTCGGGGCGACCACCACCAAAATAGAAACTTCCGTGGGTAGGTCACCCCCGCCCGGCTGGCTTTACCCCTTCATTCCCACCCCGCCCACGCCTCCCTCCCTCCGGGCCCAAAACCGCCGCTTCCCCTCCTCCTCCCTCGCGCCGCGCCGCTTCCCCTCCCGCTCTTTCTGTGAGGAGGGAAGCGAGGCGGATGCCGAGGCGACGGGGCTCGCGCACCGCACGCGTGTGCCCAGCCCAGGGCGAGGTGGTGAGGGGTGAGGTGGAGGTCGCGCGCGGTTTTAAATTGCCCGCCCGCCCTTCTCGCCGTAGTTTTCATCAGTGATACAGTACCGAGCATCAGGGCTGCTGCCTGTGGACATGGGCTCCGGCGGCCTCAAGTACCGAGCTGGCCTTCTGCCTCATCGTCGCCGTCGTGCTGATTTGGGTCATCTCCGCTGAGGTCACGCAGGTGTGTGTGCTGTCGATTCTCTAATCGTTATTATCAGTGCTCCTCTCTTTACTTGTTGATTTTGATTGGTTGGGGTTCTTGGATCTTGGCTTGGGATGCTACTTGCTTATTGATTGTTTCGTTTCGTTTTGTGCGTAAATGCTCGCTCTGCTTATCAGATTATTCTGTTGGACCGCTTTGGCGCATCTTGATTTTCTTTTAATAAATGTTAAGCGCAAAAGCGTTGCCTGTAATAGAAAAAAATTCTCAGGGGAACCATCGTTTCTGTCTTAAAAGAACACCTGGCATCATTCTGAATCCAGCAGAGACCTCACCACTGGACTTTTATATATATATATATACCATAAAGAACTTTGGAGCTAATGCCCCAAAATTGCATGTATGGATGCTCATATGGATATCCGTCAAATCTGCTGTTAATGGTTTAACGACCTGTACCTGCCTGTCGTCAGTCTTAAGTGCTTAGCTTGTTCATGTAAGTTATGTCAAAGTATAATCATGTGGTGGTTGTCACAGTTCATCTGTGGCTGATTGGGGTGGTTGTGGTATGCTTGATCACCTACAATACATGATTAAAGGAGATTTTGGTGTTACAGTTAGAGGGTACCTTAATAGAATTTTTGTCATCCCCCATGACTGCAAAACACCTCAACTTCTAGTTCTTGCGAAATATATTAATTTTTTGTTTTGAACTAATTTTTTGTGCAGGGGATATTCACTAAGTACAAACATCCATTTGCAATTACTTACTTGGGGGCCCCCTTTATGGTCATATACCTCCCTTTGTCATTTCTAAAAAGACTTCATATACAACTCAATGAGACGGTAATCTGGAAACGCTTAGTGCTCTAAAAATTGCAAGCAAAGTCTTCCTTTTGGTGGTAGTGCCCTTTGAAGAATGGTGAATTTCAGAAGACGTTGGAAATGGAATCACAGAAAACTATAGTGATAAATTGCACTGATGTGAAAGCATTCCTGTAGTAGAAGAGACAAAACCACTCATATACGGAATCACTGAAATGAATGATGGCGTTTTGAAGGACAAGCAACTTTCCACTAAGGAGATTGCAACTTATGGATTGTATCTTTGCCCCTTATGGTTTGTGACAGAGGTAATTTTAGATCGACTTTTTCATTTTAATTTGTAATTCCAGAGGACTTGAAATGTTCATGTGATACTATTGACATTTGTTCTCTACTATTCACATATGTTTTGAAAGCCTAAATTTGAATCATAAATTCAAGCTTCTATTGGTAAAAGGTAACTCATTTTTCTCTTACGCTGAATGAATGCAGTATTTATCGAATGCAGCGCTTGTAAAGAACTAGTGTTGCCAGCACCACCGTACTATCTTCAACATCAGGACTCTTCACTCTTTCATTGGTGTTTTACTTGGCCAAGACTCCATAAATGCTGCAAAATTTATTGCTGTCTTCATTAGCATGGCTGGCGTTGTAATGACAACTATGGGCCAGACTTGGGCATCTGGATGAATCAGAAGTAGGCAAATCTGGGTGAGTGATTTATTACTCTAGGCCTTTACTCTTTTATACCTGATAATCGCAATATGACTGTAAAAAAATGATGATATATAAATTTGACTTAATTTACTGTTCTTATAAAATCCTTGGCCTTGCTTACAAATAGTAGCTTTTCAGTTAGTTGGTTTTTGACTTGTTTCTTGTGTTAAAAAACAAATCAAAATATGACTTGATAGTGACGACATTAGACAAACGCAAATTTCAACTTTGGGGATGAAAATTCATTGCCTTTTTTCAACTGTATTTCCTTGCTGCTGATATGTAAGTTTTACAATTGCAGTGCTACACAGAGGACTCTTTTTAGGTGATATGTTTGGTCTTATGTCAGCAATCGCATATGGTCTATTTACTGGTAGGTTGTTTTGCTTTGTTTATTTGCAGTTGATCTCAAGGAATTCAGCCCTAATTGTTTCAATATTATTTCAGTGCTGCTTAAAAATTTTTGTGGAGAGGAAGGAGAAAAGGTTGATGTCCAAAAACTGTTTGGTTATCTTGGACTTTTTACCCTTTGTTGCTCTCTGGTGGATTGGTAATATTTTATTTCCCTTTTCCAAATTTATATAACAGAAGTATACAAGTTCAAAATATATAATCACATTCTGAAATTTCTTAATTGTGCATGCCTTTCATGGTTGGCTTATGTTAAAAAAATCGTTGTTATTGTGTTTGTATTTCAGTCTGGCCATTAACCGCACTAGGCATTGAGCCAAAGTTTTCGATGCCCCACTCAGCTAAAGTGGATGAAGTGGTGGTGGCAAATAGCCTAATCGGAAGTGTACTATCAGACTACTTCTGGTACGTGTTAAGAAGGCTAATATATTTTTATATTATTATAACTGCATACTCGGGGTAATACTGACAGTGGAACTTGTGGTCAGGGCTCTTTCTGTTGTTTGACTACTCCTTTGCGGCCACCCTTGGCATGTCTCTCACAATTCCAATAGCAATGGTTGCTGATATGATCGTTCACGGCCGTCACTATTCAGCAGTATATATTTTTGGTTCTGTCCAGGTACGAGTATCGGGCAAGATTATTTTTCTATCTTGATTTATATCAAATATTTACCATCTTACGACGACAACCAATTTGAATGCTTTGAAGGTTTTGTTCTGACATAGCCTTATGTTGTTAACTCATTATTTGCATGATTGCATCACCATGTTCAATTATGTGTTCTCTTCAGCATTCTAGCTCACCGTTGCATTACATTTGTCATTCTGTTTAACCCCCCTGTGAGCTTTCTAACTTTGCAGGTATTTTCAGGTTTTTGTTATCGTGAACCTCGCAGATCGCTTTTCACGTTCTCTAGGGCTATTATAGTTTCATATAAAACAAAACAGGTCCTTATTAGAGTGTACATCTGGAAGTTCAATCTCGGGATGGTTAGACAAATACTTCAGAAAACGTGGATCGGGAAACGTGGGTTCTTTTCCTTTGCTCCTCTGAATATAGGGGCAGTGAATTTTGCCGTGGTGAATAGTGAAAGCCAGCAGTTGATGAAGAAAACATATGTCGTAGCAGCCCGTTGCAACTGTAAATTCTCTTACTACATATTGCACGACAGTGTAAACTGCCGTCGTTCTTGGCCATGTCCACAGGCTTGCACGCTTGTAAATTTGCAATGGCCCTTTATTCCTTGACCCGTGTCATGCTCAGGGCAATTGCATATCAAAGTTGTACCGTACAACTTGTACGGGGACGGAAACACTGGATATATGGTTGGGACACGAACAAAGAATGAATTAGAGGCACAGCAAAAAGGAACTACGAGTTGCAGAAAATTGAATGGGCACAAGTTGTACAAGTTTTGCCATATACAAATACAAGTGTTGGACAATGAAAGTCAGCTTTTCAAAAAAATGAAAAGTGAAAGTGACTTACTGCATAAGCAACGACAAAGTCAAAAGGTGACACGTGCATTCTGCTAGCAGCTTGGCGAGCAACCAAAGTCAGCTCCCCTCTCATATTTGCCTTGTCGGGGCGAGACTCGATAGATGGCGAAGGTGGCAGTCTGTCCGGGGTCGCGCATCAGCGGGCGGATGACCCTGTCGACCTCGGCCACCTCAAAGCCATGCTCTCGCAGCACGTCCATGCAATCGAGCACGCTGGTACCGCACCTCGCTCGCCGCCCACCCCACGGTGCCACCGCCGCTGCCGTCCTCGTCATCGTCCGTCCACCACATCTCCCGCAGCGTGGCGGCCATCGCCGGCATGTCCTCAGGATCATAGAACACGTCGGACAAGAGCACGACGCCCACCCTCTCCTCGTCGTCCTCGAGCTGGAGCCGATCGCCCCACCGGACCTCGCGCACGATGGCGCGCGCGGCGCCCAGCCCGTTGGCGTCCGCGTTGGCCCTGAGGCCCGGCAGCAGCGCGGCCACGTCCGTGAGCACGCAGCGCGTGGCGCCGAGGTAGGACACGGCCGCGATGCCCGGGGCCCCGTGCCGCCGGCGCCGAGCTCCACGACGGTGGCACCAAGGAGGCTGCGCCTTGCACCGGAGTCCGCGGCTAGGTGCGCGGTGAGGACCAGGGAAGAGTCCCACAGCCAGGAGCCCGTGAGGACGCGGCCGGTGGCCGGGTCGCTCGTGCCGTCGCGCTCCACCACGGCCAGCACGTTCCCTCCCACGGCTACGTGCAGGACCTGCGGGCGCAGCAAGTCCATGTCCATCCCCGCGCGCGGCTGGACGGCTGCCTACGTGCCGGCACGCGGCCCGTCTTATCTGGTTGCCGCCGGAGGCTCTGCTCCAGTTCAGGTCAGCGAGTCACGGTCGGATATCTTGTCGTCGGTCGGTGGCAGGTAGCGAGGGGCCACTTGCGAGGTTATTGTTTGAGCCATGGCGGTTTGTGTCGTGAAACACGTCGACGATATCTTCTCCGATGAAGCGCAAACATGAAACATATATGCTAAGTTCCACATTCAAATAGATTTTTTTTTTTTAGAATTCTAGGGCCTTATGCCCCTGCCTTTAGCATTACCAAAGACAAAAGTATATCAGTTTACAGCACTTGGGTGGGTAACACCCTTCTCTCTCAAACCGCTCCCAAAGAAAGAGTTTCTAGTCCACCTCTCAAAGTTTAGTAACACAAAGATTACAGAAATCAAAACAAATATTTAGACTAGATGAGTATTCTCCAGCTTCATCCACTTCCTCTCACGTCCTCCAGGTTCAGGTCCAGTGGTTCCATTGAGCTTCACCACGACTTCCATCGGTAGCTCCACCATCTTGTCAACATCAGCATTCTGAAATAGGGACAGATCATTCAAATAGATTAGGATTAGGATTTTTTTCTTCTCCTCTTCCTTCTAGGTTTGACTCGATATGTTTTATAAGTATACAACAGGTTTAGTCTGGTTCTGCATTGCCCAATTAGCCAATTTGTTGGTATCATTCGTTCTTACCGACCGACTGAACATATTCGTTAACCTTTTCTTTTTCTTTTAGCCAAAGGGTAGGGTGGTTCGGTTCGAACAAATTCCTTGGGCCGTTGGGCGCTAAAGCCTAGGACCGGAGCCCATGGGGCAAAGAGCGGATAGCCCACGGGGTAGCAGCATCTCTGTTGTCAGCCCACGGGGTACCTGTTCGTGAGTACCCAAAAGGCCCGGATATATAGCATTCTCAGGGCCGAAAAGGAAAGGAACGGGCATCGTGCCTGACTCGGCCCGTTCACTCCAAAGGCCGGCCTAAATAACCGGATTGCGTTTTTCGTCAGTAACGTGTCAGGATTCAGCAGCCTGCAGCCGTGACACGTGATACTACCTCTCGCGTATGTCTCTCTCGTCTCAGCTCTCACAGTCCCACTACAGGCTAATAAATATAATCGAGTCTGTCGCTGAGATCGATCAGACGAGGATATATCAAGTGGACCAGTTGTTTTCGACCAAATGTATTATCCCGGCCGGCCGGCCACTCACTTTTGCAAGGTCCACAACAGGACTGCGTGCTGAGACCATCAGTGAGCACAGTTGTGTTGTTATTCACTTAATTCAGATTCCTGCTGCTAATTATTATATATGGACATATCATTAGCGTACTTGTGGTTCCAGTGCTGCTGATTCCGTCAGGCAATGGCCAACAGAGAGGCAGAGATGGAGACCAAACATCATGGCCGGGCCCGTTGCAACTTGCCAGACGGCCGCAGGAGCTGCGTCGCCGTCGTCTGCGCCGATTCGCTGACGTTGCCTGCTGCTGGTACAAGTCTGAACTCCTTATGGATGGATGCATGCTCCTAATAAGTGATAAGGATCTCAATAAACACATTGGTAAATAGTAGAACCATCATGAAAATTATTCACTCCCCCATTCCATTAGCCATACCATCAAGAATATAATATTCACAAAGGAGATAGAGTTGGGTTCTGTGCATGCGGGACCTCCACGAGCCGGCCGGCAGCATGAAGTACGGACGTACAACGTAAATGTTGAGTATAAATTTGTTTAAAGAAGAATGGGCACCGAAAGTGCCAATTTCACTTAACGTGTAAATGAATGAGAGCATACATTTATACATAATACCTAAGCCGCTAGTACGTACTCCTACTTCATGTTTGTGGTCTTTGGTGCGCCGATCGTGTGTGTGTCTCTCAGCGTTAAGGAGACAACATCCCAACTTGCACACACACGAGGCCTGGGTAAAATCCCCCCTCTGCATTTTTTTTGGCAATTCGTCGCAATCGCATCCACAGGAGTCCGGTGTCCGTTCCGTACGCCACGTCGGAAGACCGCCCCCACCTCTCAGCGGGTGTGGAGGGCGTGCGGGTAAGCTATGGCTGGCGGTGAGAAAAGGAGAGGAGAGCCGGTGCTGATTGGTTGTTGACGGCTGGCTAGAGGTGTCTGCCAATAGCGTTGGGCACAATGCTTTCATTGTTAATGGAGAAGCCCTCAACATGTGTCTTGCTATCCGCATCTAATTCTTACTAGTATCCGCTAGACTCACTCCCACCACTTTCTTCATGTGTTAGAAACTTTTGGAGTTTGGCTTTCTCAGGTTAGGGCTGGTCAGTGTGTGTGTGTGTGGGGGAGTGGGGGGCTGACAAAAGACAGGTTCAATCCTGTGAGATGGTGCTCTTACGCGTCATGGTTCAATCCTGTGAGGTGGTGCTCTTTACGCGTCATGGTGAAAACTGGTTGTCCCAGTTGTAACAAACTATCTGTTATTGGCTTTCGGAGTAAATCTCTGTTAAAAAAGTGAGAGAGAATCGAACCTGCATGGCGCGCGTGCCTGGACAGCTAGTAGGATGCAGCTCACATGCATATGCCACGACATGCGTGTGCGTGTAGTTGACCACGAGTCGACCACGAGACAGTGCATGCGTTACGTATTCGCCTGCAGCGTGCTCACTTGTAGTTGACCTCGAGACAGTGCGTGTGCGTGTCCGGCAGCGGCATGTATCGCCCTAGCTGCATGCCCTCTAGCGCAGCGACGACGAGATGAGCCGACACGGCTGCGTACGTGCTGGCCGAAGACGTCATGACGCCAGTACGTACACAGCACGTACGTACTTGCCTGAAGAAACACCATCGGTTGGCTGCACGCATGCCTAGTGCACGGTCGACCACCGTACCGATGGACCGCGAGCAAACCTGCGCCGGCCGCGAGGTCTCGCTCACTCAGACTCAGGCCGGCCGACAGACAGATGCGTGATGAGCCCCGGCCCGTAAAAGAAAACACGACTAGCCAGAATCCCTCCCGTGAACGGGCCGGCCGGTCGGCGACGTTACGTGACATGCGTCTGGACCACGGGCTGGGCCCCATTCGACGTACGTGGACGACGACAGCGCGTAGTACGACCTGACCTGACTGACAGGTCAGCTCCTACTACATGCTCCTCCGGCCGGCCTCTTGCTTGTCCCATACCCATACTGGCATATGCCATGCCATGCAACAGCAAGCAAGGCCCGATCGATCCCGGCGGATGGAACACGCAACAGCGGCGCCGCGCGGGATGGAACACGGGACAGCGGCGCCGCGCGGCCACGAGGCTGGACCTGCACCGGACGGCGTCCGGCCGGCGGCGACCTGGCCGGGGCAGCGTGGCATGGGCGCATGAGGACGAGCGAGCTGAGCTAGGCCAGCCGTGTCTGGCGTTGGACGCGGCGCAGGTGATGACCCGCCCCGGAAGCAACACCTTCCTCTTTCCCTCACGCAAGCGCGGCGTCGTGCCGCTTTACCTGAGTACCTGATCGACCGGTCCGGGGGCCGGGCAGGGGATCCTCTACGCGCGGCCGCGGTGGCCGGCCGGCGTCAACATCGTCCGCCAGGACGCACGAGTCGTGAAGGCCATCACGCTACGCTACGTTTGCTCGATCGGTGAGACGGTGACGTTCTTCTCGATCGGAAACTTTCTTCATAACTGTGAGTGTGTGAGTCGTCCACGTTTTGAAAGGCACGTAGTACTTGTTCGATGGCCGGTACTGTACCGTGGCCGGCCGGCTGCAGAGCGCGTCATTAAGCATCGATCGGCGTCATCAGGAGCTTTGTGCTATCCCTCTCGTACGTTGCTGGTAGGTCAGTCGGCATCGTCTACCTGCTTCCATCCTGCAAGTGGAGTATATATGTGCATGCTGTACACTACACTGTACTACCTGACCAAGAGTGAAGGCTCGAGCAGAAATGCCGGAGACACCACACCACACCAGTCACCAGGCCATGCATGACATACAGCAACGTATAGTCAGTCCATAACCGTAGGATCAAGCCGGCTGGCCGGCGGTCCCTAGCTCGACCTTGTTCGTATCGTGTTCGTACGGGGTACGTGCCCTACACCTATATACTCCGTCCTACGCCTACGGAAGAGCCGCACAGGATAGCTAGGGACCGGAAAAGATGCGTGATGCTGCACATCATGCACGTACGTACGTCGCGGGTCCGTCTCTCTCGCTCGCGTCGTAGCAGCCACAGCCACAGGTGACAGACCACACAGACTCTGCATGGACACGGCAATAAAGCTAGCGTAGCGTCGTCCCGGCCCGGGGGCAAACGTTTAGCGAGGGCAGAAAAAGACCCCTGTCCTCCTCTGCCGCTGCCGCTGCCGCTGCGACTGCGAGGCTAGAGCTTGGCTTGATGAGCCTGCGACGATCCGTCCAGGTCCAGGTCCGGTAGCCATCCATCCATCCGTCCGTCCGTCCGTCCGTCGCCGGGCCGGCCGATCCCTTTGGCTTTAATGCAGCCTTTTTGTCCCTTAAAAGCTACCACCACGCCACCCGCTCCATCCCGCCTTCCTTCTTCGGTCACGCTCGCCTCGCCTCCTCTTGCTCTCCTTCCTCGCTTAGCTTGCCTTGCTTGCTCACCGAGCTAGCTAGCTTTGTCGTCATGGCGGCGTCCCGCTCGCCCAAGGTCATCGTGAGAGAGGCGGCCGCCGCGTCGACCTGCGTCGTGGACGCCAACACCACGTTCGTGCAGGCCGACCCAACGACGTTCCGCGCGCTCGTGCAGAAGCTCACGGGCGCGGCGCCAGCAGCAGCAGCAGACGGGGCAGCGGAAACGAAGCTGTCGCCGAAGCCGCAGCAGGAGGACGACGCGGCGGGGGTGACCGTGGCGCACGCGCCACCGCCGCCGCCGCCGCCGAGGCGGCCGAAGCTTCAGGAGAGGCGGCGCGCGGCGCCGGCAAGGCTGGAGCTGTCCCGGCCGCAGCTGGCGCCATCGCCATCGTCATCTCCGTTCTACTACTACCACGCCCACGCCCACGGTGCCCACCACCACCACCACGGCGCCCACGTCCACGGGTTGATGCACTCGCCGGTGTCTCCCCATGGACGCGTACGCTATGCTGGCGGCGGCGGCGTCCGTGTCGCCGTCGCTGTCGTCGTCGTCGTCCATGACGCCGTCGCCACACTCGTCGTCGCCGTCGTGCGGCGGGGCCAGCGGCATGGTGATGATGATAAGCCGGGAGGAGGAGGAGCGGGAGGAGAAGGCCATCGCGTCCAAAGGCTTCTACCTACACGCGTCGCCTCGGGGCGCCGCCGGCGATGGCGCCGACCGGCCCAAGCTGCTGCCGCTGTTCCCCGTCCACTCACCCAGGATCAATGAACTCCGGCGAGGAGCCTAGTTAGTGTGTGTTAGTCTCCATGTATGCATGTAACATCATGTTACAGTGTACCACCTATATATTTGCGCTAGAATTAGATGATCCATGGGTGCAGCGCTTGTTAATTAGCCGATCTTGTTAGCTGGCTGGGCTTTAATTAGTAGGTCTCTAATTAATCCTCTCTACCACCATATCTGAATCTAGCTAATCACGCGTGAAATATGTCTCCCATATCTAATCTTGTGTGGTGGGTCATGTTGTCATGAGTTCCACTAGCATCTAGCAGGTCAACTTCTGATCGATCCTGGTATTGGAATGGAGCCCCAATGGCCATGGACTGCATCTGCATGCAATTTGCCCAAAAAGTGCACGCGCTTTGCACAGGCAAGCTTGTTTGAAGTTTCAACGCGTCCCACGTAGGCGATGGATCGGATGGATGGCGATGGAGGCCATGCCAACGTGTACGTCAAGTTTATTCCTCATTGCCTCTGGGACAAGGACTGGATCGATGATCGATCGAGGCAACATCTTTTATTTTATTTTATTCTTGTTTTGGGCGTATATATAAGAAGAGGGAATATATACAGACAGACAGTGGGGCCGGGCGACATCTGCGTGTGAGGGACCTACCAAATTATCGAGACGAGAGGAATATCGAATAAAGTTTAGTCACGGGCTCACGGGCGCCATGCCGCCGTGCTGCGGCAGAGCGATCGAGCATGCTCAGCGCAGGATCGATGATGGAGAGAGCCGGCTCACATGATTTGTGTTGGGGGTCGGGCATCTGATTGCGCACTCCTTTCGTGTGCATGAGAAGTGAGATCATCAACAGTTAGAGAAGCATGATGAGCCCGCCGCCGCCGTGCACACGCTTGCACGGCTGGACAAAGCAAAGCGAACTGAATTCCAAGCCGGGAAGCGGGCATGCAATGCAGCCAAGAGGCTTTGCAGCCGTCTTGCGTTTCTTGCCACGTGCGGTTGCATGAACGAACCACTTTGGATCATTCAACTCCTTCGATGATTCGACGAACCACTAGGACGTACGGAATTTTCGCTCTGTTAGTTCAATTCTCCCTCTAGACTATACCCTCCAATTCCGAAGGCGAATATGGTTGAATCCAAACTTCGCCCTAACATATAGTTTGGGGACGTGTCGGGATGAATAGTGGCGCATGTGACATGTTCGTCGTATTCCTCCTCAATCACCTATCGTCTTCCGGTTCCTCCTCTCTCCCTCCATGTACCCATCTTCCCTTTTCTTCTGCTGCCACGACCGTTGGGCCACCCGTCGCTGCCGCTGGGCCCTTACCTTTCTAAGCTCGTTTCGCCATTTTAGCGCCCTTAAAATCTCAAACCGGTCCAATATTTTTTCCATGTTCATCTTACAAATCGGTTAGTTTGGTTCGAACCGAAACCGAATTGCTCGGTTCCCACTTTTCCAAAGAATCAATCGGTCAGAAGTTTTCAGGTAACCGAATTTGTTGAGAAAACAAAGAACAGAACCGATCGGTTTTCGGATAACCGTATGCCCAGGGTGAGGTAGCGACATACATGCGCCAAATAAGAATTTGGATGGACGAACCCGTGGAAACGCCGCAGGGACATGGAGAAACGAACGGAACGTAGGATGCCTCCCTCCCATTGTCAAGTGATCAACAGTCCCAACCGGATTCCCGTGACAAGTTTCAAACTGCTTGGTAGCCCAATTACTGATCGAGCCGGAACGAACGCTACTACCTCGTGAAGTCGTCGTGATATTAATTCGGAGCTCAGGTGCGTGCATGCGCGTGTGTCTGTGCGCGCATGCCCACAGCTCATGCCTGCCGGTCTGGTCTCTGCTGCCCTGGCTCCGAGTAAATGCATGGAGACTCGCCATCTAAAACAGCAAACGCATGTACTACCCTGTAGTAAACAGCATCAGCAATTCAGCACTGCTGCATGCCATCGTAAGCATGTACAGTGGGAGTTTACACAGTACAGCAGCAAGCAACCAGGGCTGGTCCGCCGACCAGGATCAGAATTCAGAACCCCGAGAGGCGACGCAAGCGAGATATATGCTGCTGAGAGGATGGTCTTGTCACTTTCTTCGCCATCTTAAGAAAAAAAAATGTAATCCCTGTTTTCCGAGTATTCAAACGGTTAGCTTCACTAGAACTACAAGTACTACAAGTATATTTTTTTACAAAAAATGGGTATCCCCATATTGATTGTTCATAGAATACATTTTCGTAGCAAAAAATAGAAAAGACTCGCTTACACATACAAATACAAAGCCATCTGTTGATATTCAAACTTGATCTTTTCCCAAGCAGCAATAATTGAGCCTTCGGTGGGAACTTAGAATAATCTATATCAACTTTATATAAAGATGTTGAATCCCACTAATCTAGCCTGAATCTCACTTCTGACACTTCTGTCACACTTTCGTGTGCCACGTCATCCACCAGACCTTACTACCGTCCCACTATTCTCAAGCAAAACCATTGTAGGTGTCCCTTTGCACAACCTTCTTCATGTTCAACATAAATATCGTGACAGCATGAGGCATTCATCTCCTAATCCTATAGGAATCTTTGTATTATTATATTGTTTTTAAGATTAGGGACGAGGGAGTATCTATCAATGCATGGCATGGGCTGGACTGCTGGCGCCTGGCGCTGTCCATTTGGCAGGCCGGCAGGTGAGCGCTGCTGGCGATGCCCATGCCAGGCATGGAGTTGGGCCGAGTTGACCTCGTAAGCAGTTATGGCGTGGGGTAGCCTCTGGGCTCTGGTATGTAGGGGGTACTGCAGCGGCTACCGGGCTATTCTGCTGCTGCGAGCCTGTGACGGCGTAACTGTAAACAGTAAACCAGTTCCGCTGTGGAGCAGCAGCTTATTTCGCTGTCAAAAGGTGATGATGCAGCAGCTGGCATTCAGCATTCTGATACCGCATGAAATGGCTCACTGAGCCACTTGTAGGTGGTCTCAGCAAAAATGTTTAAGCGCAAAATTGTCATAAAATATGTACTGTATACATACCCAATCTCGGATATTGGGTCTCAGCAGTGAAAGATTTTAAATTGATTCAACTTTAGGTGGTCTCAGCAGCTACGCTACAGTACACAGGCTACTCCTGGTCTCCTACAGTATAGCTGCAACAGCTTATACTGCCGACCAGTTCACGCCTGCCCACAGTGGTCTGGTGATCTGGTCCAAGCTGCAATTGCTTCACAGTGAAGTGCTGCTGATCCTCTGACAAGGCATCCAATGACCACACTGAGCAATTTTTAGTTTGGGCACAAGGGAAAGAAGACATGCCTTCAAGATTTGAAACTCTTGGCGCCTATAGAAGATTCAGTTTCTTCTGTTCTGACAGTATTTGCAAATTGTAATGATAAATGGGGGCTGACAGTAAACTAAGGGCATAAGAGAAGCTCCCCTGGAATATTGGATTAACTTAACATCTGCTATTTCCTATGACTCTGTCCTATATACTAACATACAAAGGAACATTTTATTAGCGCTACAGCTACTGCAGCTTACAGCAGTTTCTTTTTTTATTACAACGGGTATCCCGGAAAATTTTTGTACAATTTGACTACATGCTCGCTGCTCACTTGGATAGGGCAAAATTCTGCTACCAACCCTCTAAGCAAAGGCAAAGGTCCATCTTCCAAAATATTGCAGGTCTTTGAAAATGCAACGACCTTAACTTACAGAGGTGCAAATAGACGGTTGAGAATAGAGACCATTTATGGGGTTCATGAATGGCTGTGGCCGCCTTCGACGTTTTGAAACGACTGTAAATCCCTCTGTATCCTTCAGACCTTTAGGCGCCTCCGTGACCTTCTCTTGTTTATCTGAATCTTTGCGACCAGAAGCATTCTTGCCTAAGTTGGTGCTCTGTTCATTACTAGCTTCATCTGATCCACTTGGCTTCCTCTCTGATTCAGCTTGGGCAGAACCTAAACTGTCATGCACTGACTTCACAATGAAACTGAGCAAAATTTGCCTTGCAAGTTCTGTTTTGTATGAATTTCTCACGATGTCTTTCCCTCTGTTTTCCTTTCCTTTACCTGAAACGACTTTCTCAACTTGGCCTGCCTTTTCTGTGGCAGATGTTTCAGCCTTTACTTCATCTGTGGTCTGTGATGCAACATCCACATCAGAATTGGTCACAGGATTAGCAGGACTTGTGATTCCCTGTCAGCCACATCAGATTGTTGTGAAGTTTTTCCAGGCACAAATTCAGCAGCATGGGGATTCATGGTTGTAGGGGAGTAGCTACCCCTTACAATAGTGCTCTGGCTGTGCGTGTAACCTTGTTTCCTTTGGAAGGAATGCCCAGTACGATAGTACAAGGTGGATCGAGGACCACGAGGCACTCTAGTATCAATGGCATGAGGGAGAATCTCCATTGCCTGACTTGGTATTGCCTGAAGAACAGCACTGGCATCATATATTGCCACCGTACTATATGGGTGGGACATTGATAACAGTGATCCTGGATTGAATGGAGGAGCCGAAGCTGACAGTTTGCTTCCAGATGCTTTCTTAGATGCAGATGGGCTTTCATCACTGTTACTGTCAGTAGGTATTTCTACATGACTCTCTAAGGCCTGCTGACTTGAAAGGACCTCTTTGCTACTGTCTTCACTTGGCTTTTCTTTCTCTTTTTCTTTAAACTTTTGATCTTCTTCCTCGGATGACAATGTTAGATCAATATCACGTCCATTATCCTTCTCCTTTGCTTCCTTCTTCTCCAAAATTGGCTTCAATACTGTGCCAGGGGGCGAAACAGCCACATCTTTGTATGATATAAACTTGGAAGCAATGCTGGTTGGCCTGTTAATGCCTGTTGGCTTTGTACGTTGTTCTGCTTCAGCGCTACCATTGCAAGACTTATCTTCAGCAATGCTGGAATCCCCATTCAACTTGTCGGTTTTTAAAAAGCTACCAAATGAAATCTGGCTAGGAGCACTTACAGCATCTTCTTTGTCTCCTTTTGTTTGAGGCTGTAAACTAGTCCTTTGCACAGAACCTGTATGACCATCTTCAAAACGATCAACCATTAATTTCATAAGAGCTGGTTTCCTGCGACTGCTTTTCTTCCTTACATTTGCAGATCTTCCTCTCATACTAGCTGCCTGCCACCCTTCATCAGAATATTCTTCTGGTGATAAAACATCAGATTGCTTCTGCTCGTCATGGGCAGCATAATTTTCTTCTAATACAGCAGGAGGATGCATATCCAGTTTTTCTTCTAATCCACTTTCTTTGCTTGCTTCAAGAGGAGATCCTGAATCACGCTGGAAATTCTCCTTCTCTTCAACTGATTCACCATGATGAGCTCTGATATTATTCTGCATTTAAATACTATATGTCATTAAAAGGAAAGCAAGAGGCAACAGGTGAAAATCAGAGGCTCGCATCATGCTTTGGGCAACAGCAGCACTTTGAAGTAAGAGTTTACACAAGAAAGAAGAAATGAATAACAAAATTTTCCTCTAGATGGATTATAACATGAGAATGCATAACCTTTTCTTTCAAAAGGAGAAAAGAGGTTTGAACCCCCCTCCCATCTTACCCACACACACACACACACAGCATGAAAATTATTGTTCCAAAACTGTTGGCATATATCATATACTTTGTTTTGTTATGTACTGTACCGCAACCCTCTGTTGAGTCAGAGTGGTTGCTTGTAAGGGACTGGTTCTTGTTCTATCTTTAGTACAAAGATAGAGCTCATCTGCATTGTTGTAGATAGAAAAAAAAAAAAAAAAAAATGTATGCATTCACCTTTGCCCGCCTGCACTTCCTTTGCATATCCCTTTCTTTTCTTTCCTGGTCTGGGCTTATGAAGTCAAGAAGATCTGATACACTGGAAAGATAGATGTTTCAATCTAAATTTAAATATTTTAGAAACGAAACTTCTCAGATTATTCGTAGTTTCATACCTAAGATGTCCTTTACTTGCAATAGATGAATCAGGTTTTGGCATGCCTCTTCGAGCAGCCTCTTGTTGTTCTAATGCTTTTGACTCAAAATATTCTAGCCATGCAGCAGCATCCTGCAGCAAAAAAATAATGTGTTAATTCAAGAGAACATCGGAGTATATATTATATCCTATATTTTTGTATGCTCTGAGGAAAAGAACCTGAGTTCGGAGGTCATCTTGCCCTAGTTTCTCCTGAAGTATCTGCAAGGTTGTTTGTTCATGTTGCACGCTTAGGAGTACGTGGCGTCCATCATTGAAAGGGCTATGGCTATGGCATGATAGCTTGCAGCAGTCTGATTGATTGAAAAAATGCTTGTTAGTTCATATTAGTATTTAAATCACAGGACCATTCTTTATCATATTATTCAATGAATTATAACTCAGATGTGTACATGCTCTATGACAAGGATTGTATGCTTATAATATATTTCACTGAACCATACATTAACATTAATAACTTACAAAAAAACTGATGCAACAATACAATGTAAGCAATATAGTTTCGAAACCTGGGACACAGAATACTAAAAGATTTTTTATATCGAGAAACATGAACATATTTGTAATGAGACATGATCTTTGAGGATTTGGAATATAGACATTGGGTTTGCATGTGCTAAACTGCTAATTGCTATGAGGTGAGAGCTATAGCAAAGTTAGATTGTGCATCAACTGTATGCCTATTAGTGATAACGTTATACCAGATACCTTATATATGTATTGTTATATGAGAGAAAAAAAAATATGTATTGTTATATAAGACGTCCATTCCAGTACTGTTATGCAATTCTGGAGAAAGAGAAATATTAAAGTGATAGATTTCTTCTAGTAATGTAGTTTAGACACACTACTACATATATTGAAAAGTTGTTTGAGTAAAGATTGGAATTTGATGTATAATGACCATTTCCATGAGAAACCCTCATCACTATTTTATGTGAAATTTTGACGGTTTCATGGAAATATGTAAGCATGGAATGCCCAAATTTACACCTAAGAAGTTCTTTAGTGTGCAAAGGTATCAAATGGCCACAATCCTACAACACATTGGAAAATAAAGAATAACTCCTTTTTACCTGGATGTGATCAGCTCCTAGCAACCTCTTGTTGCACTTCAGGGCTTCATGCAAGTATCGAAGAGCAACATGAACATTTCCCATGCCTTCTTCCATCATAGCCACATTTATGTAGGTGGCAGCTGAATTCGGGTGTGAAAGCCCACACGAAAACTGAAGCAGATATAGCGCACGGTTGACATACCTTCAGGGTTAAGACACAATTAGGTACAGAAGGAATCTATATAGAACACAAATGATAGAAGTTGGATAACAAGTGTGATAGTTGAAAAAGCTATCTAGCAAACACACGGTGATCTCTCTCTCTCTCTCTTTTTACATGTGTAGACACAAGTATTCAAGCACCAGTCACATGCCAAAAGACAAAGCTGCAGGGTTCATGTCAGTATGTATGCTTGCTTAACGCATATGATGGCTAGATATAAACTAGCACCATGGTAGACTGGTTTCAAGTGATGCCACCAATTCATGCTTCAACAAAGAAACACCTATAACCACACTTACTTTAGAGCCATTTCAATGTGTTGAAGGCGGTAGTAGAAGACAGATAAATCCCCATAACTCTTCATAGTTTCTGGATGATCAAGACCAAGCTCCCTTTCGTTGATATCAAGTGCCTTCTGTTGATATACAGTTGCCTACCAAAAAATAATAAGGAATTGAGAATCTAAAACTGCCACGTAAGGCTATTAGACAGGTCACAATGTTGTGAAGAAAACAACTGCTAGTTTGATTGATGGAACTGCTATCAACAAACAAACTTAATGTATTCAGCTTTAATGTATTTTTTTAAGCAAAAACTGGTTCAAGTAAACTTGTACATCCATTGGATACAATACAGGGAACCTTCACCAAATTCTTGGAGTACCTGATTAAAATCTCCAGTATGATACAGCACCACAGCAAGAAGGCTGTATGCATTAGCTGTCAGTCGATGGTATGGACCACAAACAGCTATAATTTTGGACAATGCCTTCAGTAAGGAAAAAACACACAAACTTATTTTAGTAAATAAATAAATAATTTACGCTAAACAAAATGTGGACATTATTTTAGCACAGTAGCTAATAATGAAAGAGACAAAAGTTGATCATATGCACCTTTGTTCCATAGCTCACAGCATCATCTAATTTTCCTTTATCCAATGCCATCTTCGATGATTCCAGCAAGTTTCGCCATCCATAGATGAGTAAACCACATGCTGAAAAAGTACACGCCAAAAAAACAATGGAATCGATAATTTATCCGAGAGACAGACAATAAGCAGTTTCTTAAGTTTCAGTAATGCACTACCTTGCATACAGGAACAATGCTGACAATGTCAGATTTTTCGAATGGGTTAGGGCTATTCATATCATAATCTCTTGCAACTAACTCCAGTCCAACCTGAGCAACAAACCACATTAGTATTCTTGTTTGGAATAGAGACTATGAATGTTCCCATAATTCACTACACTACCCATACCTTGCTGCAAAGACCTCTAAGAATGATAAATTTCCGTAAGTGTGCAAATTCATCTTTCAGTTTCCAGCAGAATCTTTTTTTGAAAGGAAGCTCTCTACCCATTTCAATCGCAAATTATAGTCAATATGGGCATCTGTGTCAGCACCATTTTCAAGTCTGGGAGATCCAAGTAAAATGTTTAGAGTTTCAGCTATAGCTGCAGACATATTTTGCATGTCATCAACAGCAGCAATAACAGCTCGGATGATGTGCTTAAAGGATCTTATAACCATTTCATGAATGCATATAGACTGGATGTGTGGGAGCTTCTCCGCTAGCTCTACCTGATTAATTTAAAGAAACATTGTCAGATTATTATGCAACTTTGCCCCAAAACATAGTGGGAAAAACATTTAAGTATAAAATTTACACCCACCACACGGCCTAAAGAGGACATATTAAGTCCCCTTGTATGCATGAAATCGGTCATGGTTCTTCCATCCACGGGAGAAAGCTCAAGGGATGCAAAATCAGCCACCTGTGTGAAATGCATTCCAAGGAAAAAAAATGAATTAAGCACTAGAAGAATAAAACATCCCAAGACCATATATGCTAACCAATGACTACTCTAAAAATAGTGAATAAACTAACTCAACATCCAGTACCATAGCAACAGTTTTTTATAGGGTAATTAAAGAATAAATCAGGACAAGATAACTGAAGTAGCGATGTTTGCTATAAGTGAGTCAAAACTTTGAAGAAATTTACCAAATAGCTAAGACAAGGCTTACCAGCTTTGGAAGTGCAGTATCATCATAGAAATCATGGGCCATCTTTGTCAGCTCATCGAGGGACTGGATCAAAAAAATGATAAAATGAGGAAACAAAATAACAAAGGTTAACCAACATGCTCTTCTATTTACATCACAGACTTTAACACAAGACTTCTGATAAAAGGAAAAAAGTTGTAGAAAAAATTGCTTGCTATGTTGATCCAAACTGAATTTGCATTAAAAACCTCATCAAAACATAAATAAACTTTTCATGTCAGAACATATCATTGTTTGTGTTTGAATGTTCTAAAATAAATGGCTTTAAAATTAATGAAATGGTTTTCAAAATTCTAAAATAACTCTGTGAACTTGCTTCTTTTTTAAAGAACTACGGTATGGGCGGCCCCTAATGTTCTAGATATTAACAATAGTAGAATAAAAATAATGTACAAGCATTGTTGGAGAGAATTTACAAGACAATCAGAATTGTACTTCTAACCATATTAAAACAAAATTTCTGATAGACTGAAATTGCATAATTAAAACCACCTTTTCATGAAGGTCAGCTCCCAAACTCTTCAAGCGAGAGAAAGCATCCTCTGACATTAACTCGCTTATATCAGCCCCTTATTCGCTTCACCAACAGCAATCTTATCTGATACCGTACCATTCAGTGACGAGCAGTTACTGTTGCATTCTTCCTTCTCAGAACTGGAGCCTTCAATGTTGCATTCTTTCTTTTTAATTTTCCTTAATTGTTCAAAATGCTTTCCAAGACCTTTGACAGCTGGTTCTTTGTCAGCCTTTGTTGCATTTCCTTTACCATTCTCAGATGCTGGAGAATCCTTTTTCTGCAACTGTTGCAGCCAGGAGGACCCAAGTTCCCATCTGATAGTTCTAGAATTTATGCTTGGCATGCTATCCAACTTTATCAAGCTGTCCTCGAGTACTTTACGTGCCAGTTTCCTTGCAGGGTTACTAGCATGAGACTTTGGGCTAGGGTGCTGGTTACCAACAACAGTTTCTGGATGGATAACTCTCGGGAGTGGTATCCTTAGACTGGAAATAGAAAAGAAGGGAAAAGGTGGCGTTAATAGAATGATATTGAGTATTTCAAAAAGAAAACTTAATTTGTATTAAAGCAACATTTTTCTCTAGGGATGAGTAAACAGATCACAGAAGTCATTATTAAGCAAGTAAAATTACATGAGAGTACATATCAAACCTGTTAACATTCAAGGCATTAGAACCTCCATCCGGATGGTCATGTACATCAATGTTCAGCATTCCATCAAATTCATCAGAAATGTCATTTGATTGTTTTACATCATTATTGCCCTTCGTGACGTCCAGAAACCTTCACAGTTGCCGTATATCCACAATGCTTGACAATCACCACCCCTAGTGTCGAAGAATCCTGGGTGGAAATATATGTTTAAAGATATTGGATTTTGATTTTAATCCCCTAAAATGGGATAGGGTAAAAGTGGAAAGTGCAAGGTATCACCTTAACAACAACATTTTCATCAGAAGTTAAACCTTTCAGAAGATTCCTTTGTGCAATATCCATAGCACCCGTTTGACAGAAGGCAACGCCATCAACCTTGTCCTCCGCTTTTGAACTAGCATCAGCCTCATCCTTCTTCACAGTTATATTCATGTCCCCGATATGTTCCTCAAATACGTTTGAACCATGCATACCTTTACGTGGACCAATTGAGTTCATACACTGATCAATGAGTCGCCTTATTGTTGACGCAGCTCTAAAAATTGCTGTATCTACAAACAGATTGTGTAAAAGAAAAGCTTTCCGGTCTCTGATCACCCGTTCTTCCTCAGTTTTGCATGGCATTCTAGCCAAAACAGAAAACTCTCTTGACCACCGTCTGCGGTCATATTTTCCATCACGCCCACAGCCACCCCATTTCCACCCCAATTCTCATCCTCGACTGGCAAGAAGGCTGGGCACTTTGTGGCGGAGTCAACATATATTGGAGGAATAAGCCATGTGTTTGCACGGAATCCATAGGGCAAATTCCCAAACTGCAGTTGCAGAAAAGGTTATTCTCACCAAAAGTTCTCGAAATACATCATTCAGTTCAATAATCAGTACAAGAAAATAAAAAAATGGCAAAGCATATTCACTATTATAACCTTGTTGTGATCCACAAAAGCTTTCATCAACGCCTCATATGCCTGTGGAAAATGAATAGTAACTGCCAGTCATATATTTTACCAGGACAGATAAAAACATGAAGTAAGAGAGCTAACCACAGAAGATAATGGAGATTTAGGATTCAGGGTTACTAACATTAGCAAACGCATTGCTGAGCTGTTGCAGCAGATCCACCAGGGAGTGGCTAACGTTATGTGGTTTCCCTGCCAAGTAGAAACCCTTTACCGAAGCAACTACGTGCAGAAGCTTCCCGTTGCAAACCTTCACCTGGGCACAGATAAATCCCTTCATTAGGCGTATGCTCACGCTCAAATTGGCTATTGCAACGTTGCAATTCAACTAAAAAGTGCAAATCATACTACACCAATGCCAACGAGCTCCAATTTTGCTATTGGATTCAAGTGCGTGCTTGGGAACTCACCTCGAGTTCGAAATAATCGCCTTCCTGAGAAGCGCCATTCGCCTCCTTCCTCCTTATAACTGCAGAAACGACGCACACACCACGCGTGAGATTAAGACAAGCACAAACCACCAAATGCGGAAACGGAATGCCTCATCGGCGTAGTAGGGAGGAGGAGGATCCTCACAGTGGACGGGCGGGGTGAGATGCGCGAAGGAGAAGAAGTCGTAGAACTCCCCAGCTTCGGCGGCGGCCGGATGGCGGCCATATCGTGCGCCTCCGATATCGCCGGCGCGGCCTCGCCGCTGGCGACGCCATGGGCCCCGGTCGAGGCGGGTGCCGGAGGGGAAGGCGGTGTCGCGGGACGCCCGTGCTTGGACGACTTGTGCTTGGCGGCGCCGTCCCGCGGCTTGGCGAACGCGGTGGTGCAGGCGAGGATGTCCAGCAGCCGGCGGACGTGCGCCTCCGCCTGCGCCGCCGTCGCGTACTCCTCTGCAAACAAAGCCGTTGGGCTCAATTAGAGTCGACAGGCCCAATTGGATGGTTGTGCAATGCTGAGGTTTGGGCCTTTACTTGGGACCCAAAGGATGATCGATTAGCCCATAAGGATACAATCTATACTCTTCACAAGTTGATACCGTATCGTATCGTATCATTTTAATTTATCCCTCTTTAAAAACCGTGATTTATGTATGATTATTTGAGCCCATGAGGATAGCAATTGATTATAAATGTATTTCATAAAAATTATTAAATAAATTAAATTAGAAAAAACATCAGAATAGTTAAATCAGAAAAAAATAATGGATAAATTACATAGATAATCAAATTTGAAACCAAACCAATAAATTTTCTCACCAAACCAAAATTGCATCACGTAAGCCAACTAATTTTGGTTGTTTCAATAGTGTTATGTGAGAGAATTAGGCTGAAATAAATCGAAACAAGCTGAAATGGCGTTATAGGTCGAGCCATTGAGTTAGGAAAAAACACACACCATTAGCTTGACTTCAACAGGTGATGCACCACCAGCAGCACCAGGTGGAGTTTATAGAAATGTCAATGCAGCGTGCGTGTCTGAACACCTAAAAAAATATATACCCGTGGAGTTAAACCAAACTACCAAAGCACCCACCGCAGATTCCAAGAGGCGTCGCTTTGTCCCGTACGAGGCAGAATGGGACAAGAACAGGTCACCTCTGAGCAAACAAGTGCAACTTGCACTCTGGACAGGCTGAGCACCAGAGTAGAGGTCCTGTTCCCATCTACCTAGCGCATGCATTCTGCATTTCATATATTTCGAGTTGGTAGCCTAAACTTACTAACAAATAAAATGTTGCACTAGAATATAGCCTTTGTCAGTAAAAAAGACACCTCGTTCCTCGCAGTCGTCAGGTGGCAGACGTGACATAACCCTCGGTAAAGCCCTAGCTTGTCAGTCAAAAAAGAAAGCACAGGTTAAGCTAGCGGAGGTGCCAAAGCTGGATTTGGCTGGTGTGGTGCGACCGTGCGAGTATCATCAGTGAGGCCGGTGCAACGCCCGCCTCGGCCTTCCGTCACGTCCAAATGCTAATTGGCACTTAACGCCGGTCCGCTCCTTGGATTAATAAACTACTCCACTATACACTGACCAAATCATGAGCCGCCCGCACTAGTAGTTGTGCTGCTAATTAATCTTTAACAAGTGAGCGTGATGACTGACGACGACGTCTCGGTCAGACATAGGCGCACACGCACAGCAATCACCGTCCCCGCCCTTGCTGCGGCGCCATTTCAAACCAAAACCGTTAATAACAATGCAAACTCTGTTCCTAATTGTACCCCAAGAAAATCCGTCAGAAATTCAGAATCATATGGCGACGACTAGGACCAGGGGCTTTCATCCCGCCGCGAGTCTTCTCTGCCCCGTCCCGCCCGTGTTGGGAAAAACTTGGGGGTGAGCCTGGAGCTCACGCTGTCTCCCCTCGAATTTTCCCAGACACATGAGTGACCACGCCGGCCACGTTCCGTGGAAAATGTCGCACGCCGCCGTACATACGTCCCCTCCTCTTCTGATCTTGTCACCCGCCGTAGATACCCCAAGAAAATTATCCGTCAGAATCATATGGCCACGACTAGGACCAGGGGCTTAATTTCATCCCGCGGGAGCGGGAGCGCGACGCCGGCGATTCTTCTCTGCCCCGTCCCGTCCCACCTCGGATTTTCCCAGACACGGAGCGACCGCGCCGGCCACGTTCCGTGGAAAATTGTCGCGCACGCCGCCGTAGGTACGTCCCCTCTCCTCATCTTATTCTCACCCGCCGTGCGATGACGCGACACGGAAAGTGACCGCCGCGCATTGCACCGGCATTTGGCCCGCTATACTACAACCAACGCAGCCGCCGCCCCCAACGACAGGTCGACAGGGCAGCATGCAGAGACGTCCGGTCCGGTCCGGAGTCTCCAGTCCAACTCGTGGCAGCACGGCCAGTGCGTGCCCGAGACTCCGAGAGAGGCAGACGTCAGGGGCACCGGCCGGGGAGCACGGCACGATGGATGGTGCCCGATGCACTTGGAGTTAGATATGAGCCTAACGGAACCGGGCGCACTGAGCAGGGAGGCTAGGGCTACCTAGTTGTCTCGCTGTCCACCATTGAGTGACGGGACGCGATCAGATGAATAAGGACGCGAGCCGTCCGTCCAAGTGTGATCGCTGAAGACGGCCGGTGGTTAGCTCGCACGCACCCAACACGGCGGGCGCCCGACCTGTCGACCGCTGATTCAATGGCCGATGGTACGTATAGATGCTGACAGTGGTCTGATCGATCGGGTAGCGAGCGAGAGCAACAAAACCATGTTCTACCACACTACGCGATCGAACGAACGTGCTACCATTACGCGTATTCGAGTGCTACCATTACGACCACCCTCAGTGCTGGTCCTGTACGTACGGCTCAACGGCTGCGTATAACAAAACAACAGAAAAAGGATGCACTATGCGCGTACTTGCCTGGCTGGACAGGACACAGCCAAGTTCGCCGTCCGTTGGAATATCTGCCCTCCGATCGATCGATCCGTCAAGTCGCTTCGTGTACTGCAACGACAGTCCGGCTGGAACTAGTATCTCTTTGATACGATACGATACCCCCAGCGCCAGCTCGCTCGCGTTCGGACAAGGAATTCGGCTGGACTGCAGCGCAGGGACATGAGTGATTGGTGTGAGGCTCGGTTCTCTCCCTCCCAAGACTCATGATTGATTGGTGTGAGCCTCTCGGTTTTCTCCCTCCCAGACCACAGTATGAGGCCAAATGCATGGTGCATACTCTAGCTCGCAGCAGCAAAAAGAGAGAGAACAGAGAAACACACACCGACACCGGTGGTGCGTACAGGCAGCATGCGGATTCTCTGGTCATCACGTACCTTCGACGATCCGGGCGTGCAGGGCTTGAGCGCCACCATCTCCACGCCGTCGTCCAGCCGGTGCCCACGCGCCTGCAATTCAATGCAATGCGAGACCACCACCATTCAGTCCACTCCGTCACTCAGTTTTCAGTCATTGATCTTTGGGTAAAAAAAAAACAAGTCAATGCTGCTTATCTTATTATTAGTACAAAAAAAAGGACTATTCTTTTTTTTGAGTTTTACTACCAGGGACGTTTACAATACCAACCCCTGTTAAACGAATGGATTTTTTTGGGGAGCTGTGTGCCGTGCCTGAGGTTGAATTTGGAGAAGGTAACTACTAACACTTTTTTTTTTCTCTGATGATGGTCTGAAAATGAATGTGGTAGTAGTACTGTACTTGGCAGTTATATACAGAAGAGTGAGTGAGTGAGTGAGTGAGAGGAGAACATTACCACATGGGAGAGTGAATAGTTTGTCAGGTGACACGTTTCCACGTTGGACCCCAGCAGCTTCCGCACGTCCAGCACACGGTCCGTCGATATCCCCTACAAAATTCAGTACAACAAAACAAACACGCGTAGACGACGGCGTTAATAACAACACTCTTAGTTTTTTTTTTTTTCACATCAGTGCAACACAATGTACTCCTGCTAGTAAGTGTGTGTTCAGCCTGCAACACTTTATCAAAGAGATGTCAAGGCACTGTTCGTCCTTGTGTTCCTTTCCCCCTGTTGTAATGTCCCCTGTTCTTTTTAGAATTTATTTTCAAGTGGCTTTATGTGTGCGATCTACGATCAATCAAGTGTGGGAGAAGGAATCAAGGGCAGCTGATGATGAAGCCGGGCAGCACATACCTTGAGTGTCACCTGGGATTCGTAGGGGGTGACAACCGTGACGTCCACCACGCTGGGCACCACTGCAGAGGACAAGAAACAAACCAAAGCTTTTCATCAATCTTGAGCCGCGTTCTAGGTGAACACGAGAGAGAGACAGCAACCGTGTGTTTCCCAGCAGCAGCAACCGCGCGGGCATGAAAGACGGCAGCGCAATTCACTCGGCTCTTGCAAACCGCATGACCCAACCGCAGGCACGCACGGCCGGGGAACGGAGCGTTGCAGTTGCACCAACAACAACAACAGAAACATAAAGAGGTGGCTCGTAGTAGTACCAGACTATCAGCTGCTTGATATTACTACTGCCTTTCTAATATCTATCTGCTAACTGAATTCAGAACATGGGGGAAAAAGGGAGGCTCATGAAGAGCAGGCAAGGACAAGGACTGAAAGAGCAGGAATCATGGCAAGAACACCACCAAGCTCGTCCAAGGAAAGACAAAAGGCAGGGTCGTCGTTGTCGTTCATCAGAGACGAACAAAATCCCCCTGGTTCAGTAATCAGTACGGAGGAAGAGGCAGCGAATAAAGAAGAAAGGACTCGCGCGGCAATCTTCTTCTTCTTTTCGCCTTTTTTTACCATCCATTCATTCATTCACATGCAAAGGAGCCAAAACTGAATCATGCAAGCGCTACTGCGATGCGATGGTCGTCAATGTTGCCAAGAACAACCAGGCGCGCTGCGTCGATGACAAGGGCTCGCGACGCCGCCCGCGGCATGCGCGTACATAGAACGGCAAACGCTTGGACAGAAGACAGAGGAGTGAGTAGACGCGCAGAACATGATATGGATATATACCTTTCTCTTCCTTTCTTCCTCTTGTCGCCTTTGCCGCCGCCGCCCCTGCCCTTGCCACGGCCGGCCTTGGGGGCCATTTGCCTGAAGCTCGCCTGGTTCGCGTGTCAAAGCAGCTAGCGACGTACCAAGACAGACAGGCCTTGAAGCGCGAACGCGAATGGAGCGCCGGCAGCCGGCGACGGACGCGAGGGTTTAAGCCGCCGCCGCCGCAGTTCCGGCAGCAGCAGAGGAGAGCAGAGGGAGAGGAGGCGAGCGAGAGGAGAAGAGAAGAGAAGGAATGAGGAGAGGGAGCGGGGCGCGCGAGGGAGGAGAGGATATAGGATGTGCGGCCTGCGTGGGATCTCTCATCAGACCCACGGATTTCAGCGCCATCCTGGCCTCTCGTTCCGGTGTCCCGGTAGCGTCTGATGCGTGGGCCCACGTCGCCAGCCACCGCGAAGGCTGCACTGACGCTTTTTGTGTCGTGGCCTCATCGACGGCTGAGGTTCACTTGATCGCCTTGGCACAGTGCAGCTGAAACGGAGACGGAAAGAGGAAACGGGACGGGAGAGGAGGAGACGTGAGCGCGAGCGACATCTCACGTCCGCGTCGAGGCAAGCGACCAGTTGTACTGTACTGGACGCTGGAGCTGGACGACAGCTCGTTCCGACTCGTGCACGTAAACGGCGAGGCGGACGGGGCATGCAGCTCGACTGGACGGACGGCCAGGGGGGAGTCCTGGGGCAAGGCAAGGACAAATTCAAGCATGGACGCAAGGGCACAGCTGTGTTTTTGTGTGTGTGACCGCGAGGTGGAGGGAGAAGAGACGGACGGAACGCGAGAGGGCCGGCCGGACGGACGGTTGGATGGACCGGGGTCGCGCTCGGCGGCTCGGCACGGCACGGCCAGACGACGCCAGGGGCCGGAGACGTTTTATTGGGCGTCCCGTTGGCCGAAACGAGGAGCCAGTTTTTGACGCTAGCCTCGCCGTGCCTTGCCCATTGCCCATGCCTTGCCAGGGTTGGTTTCTTTGTCGTGTGTGCTGCACTGTACGCAGCTCGCGATGCCCCGCCCCACCACGGGCATGTGTAGTGTACTGCTGGATCCCGGCGCGATCCCGCGCGCGAGAGGGGCGCCCAATTGTTTTTCCCAAGCTTGCTGTGCCAATATAATCGAGCGAGCGAGCTAGCACCACCATGGCACCGGCGCCGTTTTCCGGTCAATGTGGCCGGCGCAGCAAGGCATTACAGCGTAACTGCGTGGTGGTGGAGCTGCTACGGTCGCGGACGCCGGAAAAAGAATTCAAATTCAAAAATTTAAGTAAAAAAAATTCAAATTCAAAATTTGAAAGTTGAAAAAAATCGTGAAAAAATTGTGTAAAATAGTTCGTGATTTATAGAAGCCAACGGTGTAATACTTTTTCAAATTTGAGTTCGTTTGGTATAAAAAATTTGAATTGAAGTTTGAAATATTCGGTGAATTTTTTTAGCATTTTATAAAAAAATTACATTTTTGAATTTTCGATTATGACTACGATTTCGACGGCCGGCGGCACACACGTGACCTCTGGCTCTTACTACTGTATTGGCATACTCCCATAGATATTATCTTAGCATTTTCACTGGTATAAACCGAGATATTTGCACTTTGTTTCTCTTTGCAAACACCAAGATATTTGCACTTCGATATTTTCTTTCTCTTTGCAAACACCAAGATTTTATTTTCTCTTTTTATCGGTGCGTCAAGGGTGATGCCATGCAGGGGCGGAGGCAGGATGAGACTACGGGGGTGCTATTTAGTGGAGATTCAATGAAAATCAAGAAACTTAATGGTGGTTTAATGGCTAACTACAGTAATTAGCATGGGAACTTTGCCTGCCGGGGGGGGGCTACAGCCCGGGCAGCCCACCCCGTCAATCCGCCCCTGATGCCATGTGCATAGGTGCGGTGCATACTCCTTCCGTCCCAAAAAGAGTATCGTTTTTAACTTTTCGGACATCGTGTTTGACCGCTTCGTTTTATTTAAAAATTTTGTGTAAATTGTAAAATGGATAAATCAGCATTAAAGTATCTCTAATGATAAATAAGTCATAACAAAATCGAAAATATTTATGAAAACGAATGGTCAAACATGATGTATGAAAAATCTAAAATGACACTCTTTTTTGGGATGGAGGGAGCATATACTAAATATAAGTAGCATATAGGTGATCGCAAAGTGGGTATGTACTACGAAGTACAGTACTTTACTATATATGTTGTGTTGCCAAACGTGACAACAAGTACTTCCCTCCTCACAAGAGAACAACGCATTGGATCCTCCCAAGTTTCCAATAAAAAGATCCCCTAGATTATTTTGTTACAAAAAGACTTACTAGTGCCAGCTCAAATCAACTAGGAGTAGCTTCCAAAGGGAAAATGGTGATGCATCGGCATGAGCATGTTTGTTTACTACTATACTGCTCCGGTTAACTAAGCACCGTGTCGAGGAATTGATCGAAGAATATTGCCACATTGTATGCATGGTTGTGGACCGTAACTTTGGCGGCAGCCAGTTGGGGTAGATGCCAGCGAGGAAGGAAGCGTCAGGTCCAGCCGATGCTGCCCACAGTCTGCTCGATCTGAGTCACAGACATGGACGCATGGCATGAGCTAATCACGTGTCTGGAAAATAATAATTTGGCACTGCGTCAGCTAATTGCACGGCTGGCTCCTTATGCAATTTAGTGGGGAAAACGAGAGAAAAGATTCTTTATTTATATGCGCAGGCAACGTGTTACTTCCAGCCCCTTAAATTTTCAGATATACCAAATCTAAATCACATCGGTATTTTTATTAAAAAAAAAAAAGAATTCAGGAGAGGCCAGGGCCCCTACTGTGTGTGTAATAACTATATATACAAAAGATAAAAGTTGTTAACTTTGTTTTTTGAAAGTTTAAAGTTCTTGCTTCTTATTAGCTTTTGTCACATCCTAGGAACAGAAGCTTACGAATAGCCTCGCCAGGTAAGGCAAGAGATCCTTGGAATATAAAAAAGAAGAAGAAGCAAGAGATCGTGCAGCTTTGTACTTGCAGTATCAAGAAAACCTGGAATATAAACAGAAGCAACGTACGTACAGTTACTGGAATATAAAAACCGAGAGAGAAAATGTTCTTTATTTATGTGCGCAAGCAACGTACGTACAGTTACTTGCAGCCCGTTATATTTTGAGATGCCAAATCTGAATCGCATCAGTATCAGCTATTTTGTTTTATTTGGAAAAAAGTCAGGAGGGGCTACACCTACTAAAATATTCTCTCCCTTCCAAAAAATAAGGTCATTCTTATGAATATTTATAGTGCATAATTAGTACCATTAGATGATGTTAAATCAATTTTCAGAATAGACTTATTTAAAAATATAAATATTACTAATATTTTTTTTTTTTCAAACCTAGTCAGTTTTTAAAAATTTGAGCCCACACAAATATGACAATAACACTTATTTTGAAACGCAAGTAAACAAATCTAATTTCTTTTTTTTTTCATTTATTTTTGGTTTTTTTTTTAATACTACAACGGGATGCCGTAAAACAAAGGCCGGCAAATAGGTGCCATGTGGAACAGGCCCAACGGAGATAACTCTTTAATATAAAAAAAAGCATTATGCTACGTAAGTACAGCCGGGGGTGGCAACACTAACGCCTTTTTTCATTTGGTGGGGTGAAATGTCCTCGAGATAACTTTTGCTGTCACAATGCGACACCACTGCTGGCTCGCCATTTTGTTAGGTACTTCATGTCAGGTGACATTTGAGCCTATATGGTCTGACGAGGAGTACACCAAGATGGAGCAATCGGGAAGCCCCAAGGCAGATCCTGCAGCTTTGTACTTTGGCCGTTCGGCTGTTCACTCACAATAGTTTACCTTTACCCTCCCAGAAACATACCACCTGACTGTCAAAGCGTCGTGACTGCTGACTGTCAAAAGCGTTGCATCAGCTGTGAAGTATTGTGACATGCCATTGCCAACAGCAACACAGGAGGTCGCATTTCTCTAGTGCGGAGACGCGTGCCCGCCCGCCCTCGTTTCGTTGGCGCGGGTGGAGCAAGCGAAGGATGATGCCCACGGAGGCGCAGCCCCTGCGCGTTTTGTCCCGTGTGAAGGCGTCAAAAGCTCCAAACGAATCCGCCGAAGAAGGAAACTCTGCGATGCTCGGGCGCCTCCGTCCACCTCCAAATGTGATGAGAATCTTTCGTGCGCTTTGGGCTTTGTCCGCGGTCTCTTTCATATAATATGATGGTTATTAGGAAATGGAGTTTGGCTGCTTGAGTGAGTCCGCTGACCGGAGTTCCTCGGAGAGACTAGTCTATTGCATGTTGCACCCGCCATATGTCAGGAACTGATGGGATGGGACACCCAGGTTTTGGCCTTTTATTAGGCGCTTTTGTTTGGTGCGACGAGGCACGCATATGCTGCGCTAAGAGATGGGACGAACTGGATGCCTACAATGGTATACGCGTGTGATAACCTTTGTAATTGCAGTAGAGAAGTTGGAGCAAAGGAACCTGACCCCGTTCCAGACTCTCATTCGACGTTGCATTGCATGAAATTTCCGCACCACCGTTGAGAGATTTTCATTTTTAGCCAGTCTATCAGATGGGCAGTACCGCACTATATCAGAAAAATCTCAAACGACTGTAGTACGTAAAACAAGTGTGTATGTCATTTTCCTCGCGCTCCGACGTCACAATCTGACAGCAGCGTCCGCATGCTTCGTACCAACTACCATTTTTTTTTGACAGCAGTCTCAACGAACAGTTGCCGATAGCAACCCCAGTCGAAGACTCGAAGCATCTTTCGACCGAATGCAGTGCACGACAGCCCGACAACGGGGAATCTGCGTACATTAAACCATGGTGAGCTTGATGGGAGCAACAATCCGTGACCGTGATTGCGCCAACTGCTAAATTTGTTTCCACTAGATTCCTGATTTACACATTTTTCCTACTTTGAATATGAGGATACAGACAAACAATTGCGACGAGCCGACTACATTAACAGGCCTCGAGCTTAATCGGTCGAAAGATAACAGCTCATGTATATCTGTGCAACGGATCAATGACGGATCAATTTGCACCTGAAAATTTACAAACGCTCAAGGAAGCAGGTCTCGAGGCCGAGCCGGAACCATCAAACCATGGACAGAAGCCAGCCCAGCCCCCAAAAATAGACGTACGTGCACCCATGCGTGCACACTTACTGGGGTTTATCTGAATCTTAAGCTGTCCGCATCTCGAAAGGAATCCCGCATGATTGGTTGTGGCGACCACTTCAGATGCAAGTTAATCTTCCCACTCTTTGCTCCCTCCAGGTTGAAGCTTTCCTTGTACTCTTCTTCCAGCAAAACTTTTGTCAAGGTCAGGATGCACCGCCCCATGTAATCCTGCATAAGGCAATATTCGACGGTTACCTTACATTTGCAGTTGGCAAACTACTCCGTTGGTATGAAAGCCCCAGTTGAACTTACTCTACGAAAAGTGTCATGGTCATATACTTCCAGCATAAGCATGTCATGTAAGCCATCTTCAACGACAAAATCAAAAGTCTGATTCCATACTGGGTTCAAGCTTTCGTTCACAACCTGTGGTCAGTGACATCATAGATTAATAGGGGCAGTTAAAGACTTGTTTTGCCCAAGCAATTTCTGACCATAGCACTATTATGGTTCTCTAATGATCTAATTATAAATAGAATTAAACACAATATGGAGCTAACCAAACTGATGTCAACTTTGTGAGTCCATAAAAAATGACTAATCATGTTTAGACATAGCAGTTCGATACCACTCGGAGATATGTTAATATGTACACATCACTAAATAAAAATAATTTGTATTCGATGAAGAAATTACCCTTGTCTTGTACTTTGTCTTTGTTTTCTTGAGAGAAAGTACTACATATGGGTCAGATTTTCCATTCATATCCATAGCAGGCAGATCCTCCCCAGATATCACTGTTACTGAAAGAACTCCCCGCATGATAATTTCCCTTTTTTTCTTTCTAGAAGACAGCCTATCAAAACTAGAGCCTCCTGATCCATTTTCCATGCTTGTCATTGTTCTCTCCAATGAAGTCATCGAAAACTGTTGGTTGAAAGGATTTGGAGCCTCATCCTTCATGTCAAATGGACAGTAGAGCAGCTCAAGGTGCACCTGTTTTAATCATGTATGCCACAAGAAAAATATTATGTACCACCCTGATGGATGATAACAAGGCATGGTAAAGTTTGTTCCCCAAAAAGAAAATGAAACAAGACAATTTTCTAGGGTCAGGGAAAGGAAAAGTGAGTGACTGCTTTCATGAAAATCAGGCTCACCTGACCCCGATCTTTCCTGTCCCTTTGAATCTCCAGATCTTTTACAAGTTTTAACCAGACATCCTTCACTTTGCCTGGTTGTAGATCCTTCAGCCTGACTTGAGCACAGCCAATCAATTCAGATTCTTGAATGCCATCATCATCATAAATCTTCACGGTTACACTCTGAGTATCAGCATCTTCAACAGTAAACTCAAAGTGTTCATTCCAGATAGGGTTCAAATCATTGCTCTGTAAAGTAGTTGAATAAAGCGGTTATAAATAACTCCAAAAGACAGTTCACAAACAAGCAACTAAACTTACAATTGTTTTACTTCTCTTCATTTTATCTGGTAGCGGGCGCACATATACAATGGCAAAAGGATCTGATTTTCCTATTAGATCTTTGTTTGTCAAATCTCTTGCCTGCACAAGCTTGACTTCCAAGGTACCAACAGGCTTCAGTTCCAGATCACTGTATATATAACCAGTTATGATCATTCCTTTGTGATTTAACAATACATGATAAAATGGTATTAGTATACAAAATTACCTGTAGTCCCCAGGTATAATAGGAATGACTTTCCTGACTGGCCATGTTATTGAATCTTCAATAGCATTTTTATAGTGTCCTGCACAAAAGGTAATTACACCTATCATCTCAAGTATAGGGAACACAACACCCAATTACCTGCTTCAAAAATTAATGTATGTATTGCCAAACCTCAAGAGCATCTGAAATTCCAGGTACAGCAGAAAGTTCGCCACCAATGACCTTCAGTCTGAAATCCAGCTTTTTCTGACATGGCACATGATTTGAGAAAAATAAATGAGTTAAGGCAACACATGTCAGAATAATAAGAGGAAAAAGGGACAAAAGAAACCTTCTGTCGTAGAGAAAAGCAAACAGCTCCAAAGCAAGGTAGCTCTTCAACTAGTGGTTTGAAAATCAAGCGGAAAACTCCTGTAAAGCCAATGTCCTTCACCTATATAGCAAGATCACTTGCAAAGATTATTGTGCATCCACTTTTAAATTTTGACATGGAAAATCACTCAGTTGTGATATCATACACAGATGTGGGAAAAAAAATCTGTTATGAGTAAACCAGAGTAACAGTGATGCAAAATTCATCTTTCTTAGCACAAGCACATGACAACCAACAAATTGTTCTGATTGGTTACCTATAATGGTCAACTGTGTGAGGTAGGCATAATTCATGCATTTAATGCATCCTCATATGGTGCCATGGTGGCATTTATACTAAAGAACCAAGGCATAGTCGTGAAATATCTCACCTGTATTGGAAGCGCGACACCAAGTCTAGTTTTTACAGCAAGTATGATACTTGGATTGGCATCCCAATTCATCTCTAGCTCCATGACAATACCTGATTCGCTAGTATTCTCAATGATGGAAATACCTGCACCAAAATCAGTAGTGCTTACAGGTTAGCAATTTAGAGGTAATGAGAAACTTACACCACATATTTGATGAAGCTAGATAGAAAATGAAAATTAAAATAACACAAACCACAAAACTGAAGATTGCTGCAAACTCACCATAACACAAAATGTTATTTCTCTATACCTTGCATTATAAAATGAATGAGTTGCAGAAGTAACCATACACTATGAAATATACCAAGGGCACTCGACTTTACCTTTCTCATAGGTTCCAGTACAGTTTATTGACAGCATATTGTACTTCTAAAATAATCAAAGGCATATTCACACAGCAGACCCTCAAACCCTAGTGATTCTTGTTTTATTTTAAATACTTCAGCAATCAATCAGCACTAATTTAAGTGAAATAGCTTGATCCATTGTCTTGATTGAATGCACTTTTGTTCTAAGCAAACAAAATTGGATTCACAAACAGATTTAGCTTCAGTGATAAGTCAACAACACATTAACATTTTCTTTAACAAATAAACAGTTAAATTTAAAAAACAAAATTGGATTCACAAAAATGAAGTCAATAACACTTCTGTAACAAATAAACAGTTAAAGTTAAAGCGCCCAAAAATGAAGCCTGTTACGTAGCCGTTAGCCGTTATTAACAGCATCTATCTCTTCTCTCACAAACATGTTTCTCTCCACGATCTAAGAGAAATAACCTAGCTATTTTCTCATCAGTACTAACTGGCAAGCATTATCTCTCATTTTCTTCACTCTTCCACATCAGACTCATCTACTATGTAGCTAGACTTTGGACACACCCTAAGTCTCAGAGGCAAAAGCACCAAATGGGTGCGTGACCATTAGTGTGTTGGCTGGAGTCATGGATACAAAAGGCCCGGTGCAGATGGCCCATGACCTCCTCATGGCCCAGCTCCTCCCCATGATACACCAGGGTTGAAATCCTGGTGTGCACCTATCTAGAAGTTTGTGAACTTTACTGGCTGTATGCATCCCTAATTGAACCAAATGCTAGAAGTTATATTATACTTTTGTAGTCCAAAAACTGGGGAATATACACTAGAAATTTTCATCAAATAAAAGTATGCAGTACTGTCCTCTGGACTTTTATAACATGAGGTGCAGTCTGGTGTGGTGTAGTCTCAAATGATAACCTCACACTTTGTTTTTTTTTAATCACATATTATGCATAACTGCCAAACCATGATCATATGGAAGTAAATCAAACACAAGTATGGTAGTGATAGAAAATGCTTGGGCTACCTTATGGAAATCAATGAAGGAGGGGTTTGAACTTTGAAGGGACCTACCGGTAAACTGTGGTGCGACAGTACCAAGAGTGAGCTTTGAGAACTTGAGGGACGCTATGATTATTGGCCTATATTGTTCAAGAACAGGCTCTACAGAGGTTTTAATCAGTTCTGATGCCGCCTGCAATGACAAATGTCAAATAAAAAAATGTGTACATAATGGAAGTCGGGTCAAACAAAGATGAAGTCAAGTCAAACAGAACGAGTCCAAGTTTTCAAGTTCTGCTGCAAGAAAGCGTACATCATTTACAAACGGCCAAATCTTTGTGAGCTCCTGATTAAGCCATTTTAACTGCAATATTGCGTCATCAACATACATGCATCAGCATATACTGCAAAAGAATTAGAACTAACTAAAGACAGCCAAATACCTTTTGCTGTGATGAGAAAACAACCCAGGAAGGGTATAGATCGGCAGGGAGTAACTTTCGCGAATCCTCAATCGTCATTTTTGAGAAACTAGCTATGGTAGCAGCCTGCATCAAAAACAGAGAACACCACTCTTAGTATCAGGAATGGCTGCAATCTGGACAAAAGATCCACCAAAGTGGACCATTCCAGGTTTGAGATATATATAGAACCAACCACATTGATGGAAATTAGTGAAATGGAAACCTTGAGAAGATCAGGACAGACCAGTGGCCTAGGGCGAAAAGTAGGTTAACTGTTATATGTGGTTCGATGTCAACTTGTTATATGCAAATTTGCGCAACGAGAGGGTGTGACCACGAACAACGAGCTTGCACATGCTGTCAGCCACAGAAACAAGACCTGAAACAGGCATATGGCATGCAGTCCAGCATTGCAGTGCCTAAACCAAATACCTTGCTTCGTGCTATCTCCTGCTTAGGATACAAGGATTGCTTCCCCTCAAGTATTTGAACTCCCATCGGAACAAGGAGTCAGGCGTCAGAGCATAGGCGCACCAGCAAGGCCAAATCTATCTATCTACTATCCGAAACAAATGGAAACGCATGCCGACAGTGGAGCCCCAACGCCCCCAACCTACCTAACCAAGGAAGGGAAGGGAAGCCGATTCGTCTTCGATTCGATTCATACGCAACGTGATTTCTCAAGAGCTACTACCACGCACGAATCCCATATTCCTAATCAGTACGTATCGATTCTATTCGAGGACGAGGCCGGCGGAGGCCAGGGATCGCGAGACGCATACGTACCAGCTTTCGGCGTCGGGCGGCGCGCGCGTTCTCGCAGCGGGCGAAACCGACGATGATGGCGACGCCCACCGCGACCCCCAGCACCAGCCCCACCCAGAACCCCATCCCGCTCCTCCTCCTCCTCCTCCGCGCGACACCTCAGCAACACCGCCGCCCTCCCGCGTCCGCTAGCCGACGGGCGCGCATCCGGGGGCTGGCTCGCCGCGGAATCGGGGATGGTGAGGAAGCAGCAGAGGTATCGAGCTGCAGGCGCACGGCGTCAGCGCCGGGCAGGGGCAAATGCCGGCGCGCGACGGCAGCGGGGTACGGTCGGCTGGATACAAGTGGAGTTTGAAAATACGAGGACTAGAGGAGGCTGATGAGGAGCGGAAGAAATGCGGAGACGGAAGACAAGGGAACGGAAATCGTGAGGGGCGGGCGCGGGCGTCAGCCAGACCAACGGAGGAGATCTCGAGGAAAGAGAAACACACACAGCGCCTTGCGGGCGGCAGCCGGATACCAACGGGAGGTAAATATCATCCTACCGAGAGGCAAAAAAAGTAATGTATATCTAAACTGTGTGTAATTATTTTTTTTTTACCTACATTTATCTTTCCGGTCGTAAACATGTGATGTGAGAGAAAGTGGGAAAAATGTTAGAATCTTTAGCAATCTAAACAAGGCCCAGGTGTCGAATGCCCGTTTCGTCGGTTTGGCTTTCTGGTCAGGTGGTGACGTGGGTGGGGTAGGCGCGCTAGCTTCGGGGTGAAGGGGCGGCGGTGGACTGGCGGACAGGTGGGGCAGAGATGTTGTGGGGTCCGCAGGAGAGTGGGTGTTTTTTTCTGGTGGACGGTGATGATTTGGCGTGGTGGTTGTTTTATTTCTGGGAAGGTGTGACGGGTTGGAAAAGGGAACGAATCGATTCGGATTCGAGGCTTCCTCGGTCAAAAATTGAAAATGGTAGAGTAGCAATATAAAAATAAAATAATCTGTGTAATAATATTTTGTACTTTTTATTTTAATAAAATAATATTTTGTTCTTTAGTCTTCGCGACGTCTTAGATAGCTTTTATAGGGCCCGGCACTACGAGTATAGGGGGAAACACCATAAAAACACATTTGCTTGTTTTTTTTTTTTTTTTTGACGCCACAACACGCCACAACACGACACACACTTGTTCACCCCTATGAACACACGCGACGCAAACCCTACCCCTATGAAAGACCTCCGGCCGATTTGAAGACCCAGATTACCGAGATTCTGCTCAAACAGTCGGGAACGTCATTACCACTTAATGCACAACGCCGGAAATCTGGGAAAATCCCAAGAAAGGGGTGCGAGCGACCAGGGATTTCCATGCGGTCGCAACACATTTGCTTGTTGCTTCATGTTCCACAAGGTCCAGCCGTCCAGGCCCCAAAATTTTTGAACGAACCCAGGCTCCCCAAAATTCATAGCGTTAAATTAATAAAATATTAAACCCCGTCTTTGAGCTTGATCAATTCGACAGCTTGCATATCTCCGCCATTATTATTTCGAGAAGCTTTGGTCACATCGCCTTTGAGCAACGTGCCTAGACCAACTAGTGCTAACAAATTGTGCCAAAATTGCCAAGATAGGATATGCTGGACATTCTCTTGGTCACAGAAAAAAACATTGCTCATGATGTGAAAGATCTCTTTGGGCTAAACGATATGTCCAGCATTTGTTTCGAAATTGCGAGCCACAAAAGCAATTTGCATATAGCCGGAGCCAAGACTTCCACAATCATCTCCGCTCGAAGGTAATTGAGCCACAAAAGGAAGCCATGTACTCCGTGGACTTGGATGAAAAGGACATGAATATTGTTGTAACACAATGTAAGCACATGAATATTGCAAAAAAGAGGCTATGAAACAAAGCTGAAGTTACTTTTCAAAGGTTACTTTTTTGAATAGTAGCCTATATATAAGAATTTAAGACGAACTGTTACTTTTTCAAAGGTTAGCTAAATTCTTTTCGCAACAAAAAAGGTTAGCTAAATTATGCATAATAAATTTACAGTGACATATTCCTCTTGTTCGTGGGAAAAGAACTTGTTAGCACTTAGCAGCCATGTTCCATCCTCTTGTTAGCATTTACAACGAAATTATTTTCCTGAAGTAAGGTCCACTAGTATTCACGTTGAGTTTATTCTCTGCCAAATACATGATTCAACACCAAGTATACAACTTCGGATGATCCTTCTGTGACCTCCCCAAATCATTAGTCACCAACAAGCTTCAAAATATGTTGGTGACTTTTACCTTGCCAAGTCGCACCTTCTTCCATCTGCTCTTAAAGAGGAAAGGATGAAGGCCCAATATATGCTCAGGCATGAAATCGTGTCTTGTTAGTATGCCGACAACAGGTGCCCTCTGCATTTAATGAAATTAAGCAGCCAAAATGTTATCAGCACAAGTATGAGAACTTGAGAAGTATTTGTGATTTCTAATCGGATATACTATAAAGAAAAAAATACCACTGGTAAGAAATACAAATGCAGCTGGTGTGATTCGTGCCATTTCACAACATAGTTAATCTGAAGTATCTATATATCTCTTATAAAGCTAATCCACACTACAAGTTCTATCTCAACATGCAAGCCATCCACATCATCTCCCACTAATAGCCATGTCATCCCACTAACTTTCAACCTCTTAACGCAAGCTATCCAAGCATCCATATATTGCTATTTGTTTTGCCATTGCATCATCTTATAATTCAAATTATATTAGCTTTTTATTTGATTCTTTGATTGCCTTACCCGATTTGATAAGAATGAACATAAGAACATGCAGGTTTAATTCATACATGCAACAGTTTTATTTCTAAGTCTTGCAGCAACGCATGGGGTATCTTTCTAATTATTATGATTAACAACACCTGATGCTGTAAGGGGCCCAAAGCTGTAACCAAGGAGCTAAGACTAGTCAAGACAAGCATGAAGGAAATAGGACATTAGAATCCTGAAATAGACATAGCACAATAAAGTAATCAAAGCCTAAAAATCATTGCTAACCTTAGAGGACTTTGGTAGAACCAAAAGATGTCTCAATCCAACTTCACGGAAAAGTATAAGAGCCTTAGCCAAAGACATGGTCTCAAGGACAGTATATGGAGATGTGTTTGTGAATGGATGCAAGTCTACAAACATTTCCAGTTCTTCTGGAGATAATTCAATGTCCTCAATCCTATCATGTTTTCCTGATCCACGTTTAGCAAACTCAGCATGTGAGAAATTGTTTGAAGCATTCAGTGTAGAAGCTGTGCAACTACGGATGAAATCCTTCTTCCTCAACAGAACAAGTAGGTGGTCTCGAAGAATTAGACCATACAATGTAGGAGTATCTGAAAATGGTGGCTCATCGACCACAGGGAAACCATTATGACCAGTTGTCTTCAAGACATGAACTATATGGCCAACCTTCTCTATGCCATTGAATGTCTGTAGAGGACCAGTTACAACATCACTGACAGACAATTGCCTCATGTATGGTTCAGCATATCCTTCAAGATGTGGAAACCCTTTCAACCTAACAAGCAAATCGTAGCGTTTGCATTGAAAGCATCTGCCACCACCTTTGATATGAGAAGGACAAGCATTACCAAAGGAAGCATACGTAGATTATTAGTCAGTTCTAGGATGATAACACAAACTGAAACAGTCATCCTCATTGATCCACCTAACAGAGCAGCAGAGCCAAGAACTGCAAAAAAGACCATGATCTAAAGTTGACTGTGATCCAATCAACATGCCTACCAGGCGGCCATAAGCTGCACCAGTTAAAATGACTGGCACAAAAGGCCAGACGGTAAAAGCAAGGCCATAGCTGAAGATGCCCAAAAATACGAGGCAACAAAGAACACTAGGATGGAAGAAATGTGGAATTCATCATCAGTGCCAGCACTGTAGAGGTTTCGAATAGTGTCATCATTTGTGTTGAAGAATAGGCTAGCCAAATCATTGTATTCATCCATTGCACACTGGAATTTCTTGAAATTACCAGAACGACCTATCGATGGACAAGCTTCTCCAGTGTCAGTTGGACAAGGTTTGCAAGCAGCAACCCATGGCAAGCCAAAGAGACAACACGATGTGCAAACAGTGACTGTTGCAGCCAGGAGCAGTTTGTAAGTTTTTCCTTTCCTGAAAATAAACAGAGGACTTTAGGAGATGTCGCAAATACTTGAGCATTTTGACTTCAAATGATTCAGTAGATGCACGATGCAATCTTTATGAGAAGTTATATTTATTGGTAACAAAATTTATATAATACAATAGTAAAGGTGGCGTTGTTATATTATTGAAACTGCAGTAAAATAGAGCATGCATGGTGTTCAGTTTAAACCGCACAAGTTGGGATAGTTTAAACTGAGGCAACAAATGGTACATACTCGTTGATAAGGTTGTAGAGACGGAGAACCTTGTCCAGGAAAAAGTTGTACAAACTCCCCAGTATTCCTCCAAAAACCCCTAAAGTGATTACTGGAGGTAAATCAATCAAATGGTAGGTGACATAATCTGCTGTCACATCAAACATTATAAGGCCACCTTTCCCAAATAAGCCACATTTGCCACTTTGACAGAAGTCTATCAATGCCCTAAGCACAACAGCAACCATTGCTGTTGTGAAAAACTTCGCCATAGTAGAGCACTCCTCCACCTGCAAATAAAAGAAAATATATTTCAATGTATGTAAGTTATGCGAAAATGTCGAAAATGTTTGTCCATGAAAGACGCCATACCTATGAAGGGATATGCATAAGGAGCAAATCTAATGCCACATACCCTTTAGTGGATAAATACTTGTATACTAGCCGTGCTTGAGCAAATTTCAATTACTACTTTTTGTTTGAAAGAGGTAGCAGATGATAGGAAACATTTGTGCTACTCGAATTTTCCAATGGGTGGAACACTCCTTATGTCGCCCTTCTTATTTCATGTATGTAAAAGTAACTTCCAAAATCATTTTCCTATCTTAATTGAAAGGCAGAGCTCCTGCCATTATTCTCAAAAAAAAAAAAAAAAAAATTAACAAAAGGAAAGCAGTGATGTTGAACAGGAGGCACATTGACGTATATAGTCTGTTGGTATCTTTTTTTTTTTTTTTGAAAAGCACAATTTGACATCTCAGACAAAAGGGAATATTTTTTTTTATCAACACATCATGTAGGTACTTTTATTTTTGACAACACATCATGTAGGTACTTAACAGTGATCCAAGTCATGGATCATATGTGATTGCCTTCACACTCATCTTCACTCCGCAATAGTAATAAACAAGAGTTACATAAATACATCATGAAACACATTTTCAAAGAATTTACCATGAAGATACTGTTTCCAGGGCGAAAAGGACTCCACCAACTGGTGCCCGGAAAGCAGCAGCAATACCAGCGGCAGAACCACAAGTAACAAGGTCCCTCCGATCCCTATCATTCTTGAAGTACCTGAGCCACCTACATGTCATATGATATTTTCGTGACCCACCTTGCCCAAGGATTGATGCAATGCATGCACCTGTGTGCACCAGTGGCCCAGCTTTTCCCACATGCAGTGATGATGATACTGCCGCAATGCATCCCACAATCTGCTCAAAACCAGCACATATCAAAATATTAATTCCTATATTTAACATAAGAGGATGGATACACCTTACTTAAATGCAGCAGAAGTACTCTAATAGGATATGGCAAACTAAGACCCAATCTAGGCAAACTTAGAATAGGATGTGGCATTCAGAGTTCAGTCCGAATAAAAGAAGTTGCAATGAAAATGACAAACTGGCTTATAAATCTTAGCACACGCATTCTCAGTGCTCCTCACCATTTGTCATCAAAATAGAGTTACTAGATCATCGTAATATAATTACGAGCAAAGGTCTATGTGTACACCTTTGTACAGTTTAGCACTTCTCTCCATGGCAGATAAGAGATTATGTAGCTAGAAATCAATAAGATGAATAACTATATGTGTACACTGGACTTTTCATCAATGTGGTTAAAGGAGTCAAGCAGATTAAAGGAATGTTCATGTTCCAAATACACGTCACTTAAATGCAGCAGAAGTACTCTAGAATTAAGCTACTGTATCATCACTATATGTCTATAGTCCCAAACTATCATAAACTATAGTAATGAGCGCTGGGCACAGTGAGTTTACAACTTTTTTCAAAAAAAAATGCATGAGATATGAACTTAGGTATATCAGTCAGAGTGGCTCCAAGTTGAAAAATCAAAAGATTTAGAGAACAGACAGATATGGATGCCCTCGCAGAGTGTGGTATTCCAGCTCCAATATAAATAACACAGCAGTTAATACTCTGGTATAGTTTCCTAGCATGTCCAGAACCACTGAACCAATCATGCTCATGGTTCACCACTTCAACTTATGTAAACCATCGCTAAAATGATCTTGAATTTCACTTGAACAGCTCAATGAAAGTCCAAGAACACATAATTACAGCTGAACCTGAAAGCTGCCGTGCAAGCAGGCTACAAATATCTCTGCTACAGTGCTAATCTCAAATGACAGGTCAATAATTCGATGAGCCCGTTCATCGCTTCATATCAACCACAGAGCCAGGTGTCATACTCATACATCGTGCCACACCATAATATCAATGCCACTTTGAACTTTTGTAGAGATGAAAGAGACAGAAACTAGTACCTTCACTATCAGAGTTTTCAGTGAGAATATATTGGGGGCGTCAACACCGTTCAAGTAGGCCTTCACCTCCGGGATCCCCGATCCGGCAGCCGCAGGCGCCACATACACCGTCAGGCCCGTGGCTAACATCGTGAGCGCGAAGTTGGACGCCAGGAACACCGCAAACGCCGACCCATGTCTGATCGAATTAGCTTGTGAATCAGAACCGGAAGCTCGAATCCCAATCGACTGAATGCTAGGAACCTCTCAGCTAGTGGCGCCTATTACCTGCCGTCCAACATGAGGTTGGAGGTGACGACGAACTTGGCGCCGGCGACATTCTCGACGCCGAGGTTAGCGACGAAGCCGGCGGCCGCCGAGAGGGCCCCGACGAGGAAGCAGAGGGCCCACTTGAGCGCCACGTAGCGCAGGATGTGGCCTCGCCCCCGAGCCCTCCAGTCCTGCTTGAACACGTCGTTCTCGATCAGCCTGCACGGTGCACGCACACGCATGTCGCATAGGTCAACTGAGGCAGGCAAGTCCAAGCGAGCGAGCGATTCGCGGCGGATTGGGGGCGGGCGGGCCTACTCGTAGTCGAGGCTCTCGATGGGGCAGACGTCGGCGCCGACGAGCGCGACCTGGGAGGTGGTGTTGGAGTGCGTGTGGCTGCCGTGGAGGAGGAACCGCCTCCGCCGCCGGCGCTGCTCCTCGTCGCCGTCCTCGAGCGCCGGGTCCAGGAGGAAGGACGAACCGGAGGAGACCAGCAGCGGGGCCTCGATGTCAACCTCCGGATCCGCCACGCCGCCGACGCCGACGCCGAAGCCGTCCTCCTTGGGGTCCCTCGGCGCCATCGCCTCCGCTTCTCTGCGCTCCGCCGCTGCCGCCACTCACAGCCCAGCCGAGGAACTGACTGACACGAGCAGATGGGAAGTGGTGCTCGCTGGGTTTTAGTAACGACAGAACAGAAAGGACAGACTCCACAAAGAGATTGTTATCCATGTGACACTGCATGTGGGCTCCAGAATTGGTGGCTCCCACATGGATGTGACGGTGGCAATGAGCGTGCCGCGTGGGCCACGTTTAGTTGGCAGAAATTTCTAACTTCTTCCCTACTTTCTGCCCATCACATCACATTAAATACACCAAAAAAAAACGTATGTTTAGAGTATTAAATGTAGATAAAAAAATAACTAATTACACAGTTTAGATGTACATTCATGGAGACGATTCTTTTGAGTCTAGTTACTCTATGGTAGGATGATATTTACCACTAACAAACTTAAACGTCTTCTACAGCGTGTCGATGTGACATTCGGTGCTAAAAAATTTTGCCGGTTGGGCCGCGTCACCGACCCTCTCGATGGCAACACGGCCGCAGCACGGCACGGAGCCGAGGAACGGGACAAGATCTTGCGGTGGCGTCGGTACCGTCCGAAAGCTGTGTGCGCGCCCCGTCGTGTGCTTCTGGATCAGATTCCCTGACCATAGAATTTGTGCTTGATCGTTGATCCTTGTGTCTCTTTCGGTTCCATTATTTCATTACCGGATATTTTAGTTACTATTCCTACTCCCATGTTCAAGAAGTGCCTTGTCTCTGCATATGTTGACAAATTTCTGAATTGGCATTAGATTGTCACACTGTCACTATCAGATGAGGGATTCAGGGCACAAATTGGCCACACCAGAACATCATGTGGCAGGTTTGGAGTGTACTAATTATCAACCTACGCTTTTTCTCAAAACGTAGAACTTCAGAAGTAGAAGCCCACAAGGCCGCACCGCAAGGCCACAGGCCCACGACATACGGTTGATGCAAATCTTTTCTCGTTGTCTTCTCCTGAATTCACATTTTCAGCGTGTTTAGTGTTGTGAATCACTTTATTAGTGATCAACCGCTCTCTCAGAAGACAACCCTTCACAAGTTGTCCCTTCACATGTGTGTGTCTATATTCCAGGACCTTTAATCCGGAAAAGAACCGGCCTAGGAGAGCCTAGCCACGTCACCCTTAATTCTGTGATTGGTTCGGATTTCTTTGCGCCTAGGTCCTCCCGTTTATACGGAATCGCGTCTCGATCTGCCCAGACCCTCAGTAAACAGTAGATGAGTTTGATTTTTCCACTTTTTACCCCTCATGTTATCGAGAATCCTACGCCAAGAAGAAGACGAAATTTAAATTGATGCTCTTTTTGCGTTTAACCAGCCGCCAAGCAGCCTTTTACTTAAAAAACCCCCACCTAAGCTAGCGAATATATACCGCCCTCTCTTCACTCTTCTTCAAAAAAAAGGAGAAAAGAGTCGGCCTTATCTCCTTCTCTCGGTCCCTCTTCTCTCTCCCGGCCGCGAGGCGACAGGCGGCCAAGGGCGGTGGTCGCACCGGCGAGCGGCGACGGCCCACGCCTACGTAATAGAGGTAAAATATACAAATTTCTATAACGAAACCACAAAACTCACAATCGAAAAATATAGATCGGCCAAAAAGAGTTAGCTTCATGTGTAAAGATACAAACCTTATCTCTATGGTAGTTTCATCATGATGCACTTGGGTTGGGGCGGTGTAACCAGGCTTGTACAACCGATAAACAGAGAAAAAAAAAGGCCATTTGTTTCGAAGTACATGATTAGGGAATCCCAAAACACGGTCGCCGTCGGGATGCAACACCACCGCTGCCCGCGCTCTTGCCACTCCTCGGCGACCTCGCGTCTCGATCCGCACGGAAACTCTAGATCTTGGCACCGCCGCCGCGGGCCGCCTTCAGCGGTGGATAGCCTTCACTGGTGGTGCAAGACGTGGCCCTATGGCTCCCATATCTCCTCTCCAGCCGCTACCGCCCATCCAGAGACGTACTTGGTCACTCTGCTCTGTGAAGCTTTGTTGCTTCCTTTGTGCAGATTGTACTAGTAATGGGTGTGTCTCTTCTAGTCTTCCTCCAGTGGCTTCCATCCCATATAATGCCGAGTGCGGTCCGTAAATATCCGACAGCGTGGTCCCTTAAATACTCTATGGTGCCACCACGCTAGGGTGCTTGGCATGGGAGGGATAATAATTACTCCCTCGGTCCATTTATCGAGTCGTCTAAGCTAGGCCATCCTGTTTTTCTTGGGCCATTGTGCGTGAAACGTCTCATAAGCCATGCGGATTTAATACTCGACACCGACCTCCGTTATCCTCATATACGACACTCTGTCTCGCTCCAATTTTCTCAACACCGGTGCGCTTCGAGTCGTTCTACACATGTACAAGATGGTAAATCTAAAACCATGTAGTGCTTTGTGGGCCCTGTTGTCAATGAGAGAGCAGTGACACTCTGCAAGGGCGATGCATTCTACTCATGATCTCATCACGGACTCCGGCCCACCGCGCCAATTAGACTAGCAAGGTGGTACTAATCGCTCTCAACGTGTTCGGTGTGCGTAATTGTTGACCCCCATCCTTGTGTTTCGGGCCCAATTGTATGGATTAGGAATTCACCATATGATGTTTAGGCCCATTTGTATGTTCTTGGTGGTATTTTTATAAATATCACCACCACCAAGGTAATAAAAAAACAACAACTCTCATTTTCCTTATAAAACGTGGAGAGTAAGGGGAGGGACGAGAGGGGTTGTGAGCTCTTAATTCATTTTGACCCACCGTCATATTGATATGTGGATTAACACAACACATAATTTCATTCTATAGGATTATTGTCATTGAATTTTATAATTCTTTGCGAAGTTGTTAAATGTGCTCGGAGACCTTAATCTTCACTAAATTCATTTCTCTCTCTTCTTATATATGGTGTCGCATCATAAAACATATGACATGGCAGATCATAAATACAGATAAAACTTGGATGAAATTCTCACGATGACAAAAACTTACTACTACTATCTTTATCCGATTATCTACTTTTGTATCTAGTTTTGTCGTCCATCTATCTGATTGATCGTCTGCGTTTTACCAGTAACAAAACTAGATGGATTGAGATGATCCTAAGAGTAGGTGTATACATTTGAAATCTGTCCAACATAAATGCATGGATCCGATGTGTAGATTCAAACTTGGAGGGTTTCATAAGAAAATCATGCAAAATGTAGCAAAAGAGTTTATACATCCATGCTCCCTTAAAGAACTCCCTGTTGTGCATAGAATAAGTGACACAATCGGACCAGAGGCCACCGAGGAAACTATCAAAGTTTGTTTCGAGCTCAAATCCATGTACATTAAGGGTGTGTAGGTAGGAGATAGTTTCTTCAAGCTTAGGAAGGAGACCCTGCTGCATGGATGGTTAAGGGAGCATTGATCTAGAGTGTGGAGAGACATACTTTGAAATGTTTGGAAGACTACAGATTTCCCTAATGCGCTCAATGCCTTTACACAACCTGATTTACCAGAGTAGAGCGCAGATGGTGGCGGCAGTTGTACTTTCCCCGAGCTTTGCTTTTTCCACGACCTTTGATCCTCCAATGCCCCGGCAGCCCGACAGCCCAAGAACCATCGCAGCGAAATTGTCGATCGAACGCTCTAGAGGAGGTACATCCGCCGCCGGGAGTACAGAGAGGCCATCAGTTACACCACCTTGTCCGGTCGTTCTTCAATTGCATCTTAGCCCGCGGCGATAGCGCGCGACAACGCTAGCTACACCGCATGCTCAACTTAACGCTAATTTCACCCAACAAAAGCTATGAAGTAGTTGTGATGCACCCGCTGGAACATATTGCACTATGGATTATGACTACTAGAGAATCGTACGTTGCTAGGACAACAATTTCAAAATAGCAAAAGGAACCGCTACGATGATGGAAAAGAGGTTGAGGAGGTCATTTATCCAACAAAGAAAAGAATTTACACAATTAAACACCTTACTATTGTCAACAACACTAATAATCTCCCAGTCAAGAAGGCCGATCATGCACGCGTGCTCAATCAAGAACCAGGTGATGACGCCACGCAGTGAGCTGCTACTTTATTCTCAATGGAACTTGGTTGCGATTACATAGGTTATAGGTAGAATTGTGTAATAACATAGATTGTGATACCTTGATGGCAACAATAACGTGAAGCTACAACTGGTAGTATTATAAAACAATATATTATAAGTTACTTCTTCCATTCTGAATTATAAGTCGCCCGACTCTTTTGTTTATCTATTTTGCTATATATCTAGACACATTATTATATCTCGCATGTCATGCGTAATAAAATAGATGTACCAAAAAAATCAAAGCGACTTATAATTTGAAAATGGAGGGAGTAAGTTAATCTAGTTTGTTGTTTCATTAGACCTTTGGATCGATGACTTAATCTAGTTTGTTGTTTCATTAGACCTTTGGATCGATGACACCAAAGAAAAGACTAGCATGTACTTCGATGCTTTCGATTGATTTATTCTCTCTTTGGGCATTCCAATTTATAATTCTGGAATGTGGTGATAAATTGCTACTAATTTATAATTTCAAGTGATGATGGCAATGAAGGACTCGCGCGGGACCTGGTGTGCGACGGTACGGCAAACTGGCGCTAATTACATGGGGTAATTTGCAAAATTTAGGATTAGGGGGAGGCCACCTCTACCTCTCTGGCTATCGGATAAGCATACTTTGTGATCTTGATTGAATTTTTTCATAGTTTGCACATGAAGCTGGTTTCCATAGGACATCAATGGCAAGGTGGCGTTGTAGGATTTTATTTGTCCTTTTCTGCAGTTACAAAAATGATTTGTTCCCTCTATAAATAAACGAAGCCTCTCTATTACTACCTTCATCTTTAAATATAATATAATGGATCGTGACAAAATTTTGGGGTTTGTGGAATGGTACAGTGAAGCCGGGTGAGCGAGAAGGTCTTCGTGGCATGCTGAAGAGGATGGAGGATGGCGAGGCCCTTCTGCCGATTTCAAAGCCAGCACCGCTATCGGCATCATCAAAGGCTCTTGAAATTGTGGGGTTTGTGGAATGGTATATAATGATTTGGAAACCATTGGATTGGGATTCGAGAAAGGTCGCTTCATGGATCGATCAGGGCGTACACTGAGCTCCGTGTTGATGGTGTCACGGAGCGCGGGAAGAGTCTTGACAATCAAAGCCATTGTTCATAAGCTTGATATACTGCTGGATGATGGATTGATGCTTACTATTTTCTCCGGTGCCTCGGCGGACATTCATTGTGACGATATATCCTCTTCTGAGCTTTTGACAACAAACTGGATACAACATATCTTGGGTAAGAATACCGATTGTGATGGGCAATGGGCATGATCCCTTTCTCTTTGCTTCTTGTGCAACTGAAAAAGAAGCTAAATCTGAATTGAAGTTAAAAACCGAAGGGACGGCAAAAGCTTTGCCACAAATTTTATTAGACGAATAAAAGAAAAACAATTACAAAAGAGTTTCCAGTCCCCTTAATTACAAGTTCCCGAGGGGCAAAACTCACCCACTAATCTACTCTATTATCCTGATGATCCCCTTCCCCTGTCTGCATGGATAAACAGTATTGCATAATCTCCTCTTTGCATAGGCCAGCTACTTGTAAATGATTCAGCAATGCATGCTGAAACGTTCTTCGGTTCCTTTCCTTTCAGATACTCCACCAGAAATATCTAAAAACTCCATCCACTTCTCTTCTTCGCCTTCTGTCTATCTTCCTCCTACATCTCCACCAATAGGCATGTAATGAACCACTCACATTGACCATAAAAAAAAACATACAGACTCCTCTTATTCAGAAATTTTATGACGGCATAATCTCTTTCTGTTTGTTTCTTGTTGCCATTGACCTTTTGTCATGAGGTTTGGTTGGTTTGTCCAAAATAATGTAAGAAAGAGATTTGACTAGCCGTGATTTTAAATATTATTTGATTTATTACTACTACTAGGAAATATGTCCGTGCGTTGCAACGGGGAAACATGACTGCTAGATATGATTTGTTCTAACTCTTAGGAACGGTTTTGCCTTTGCCCTTGTGCGTCGCACAAGCGCTATAAATTTTTCTGCACCTACAACAGTACGCGTGCCTGTGGCTGAGACACGCAGTGCCAAGGTAGTTAGGGTGAGAACGATGAAAAATTATAGATATTTGAAGAGAAATTTTGCCTCTATATCTGTGTGCGGCCGCTACAAGAATGGCAAAGACCATTGGTTAGGGGCTTCCACCCGGGGTTCAAATCACGGGTGCGACACATTATCCCTGGATTTATTTCAGGATTTCCGGCGCGCATTAAGTGGTAGGCGACGCCCCCGCCGACAGCGAGGCGTCTGTGGTGACCGTGAACTTCAAGATTGCCGGCTCAGTCCTTCGAAGGTGCTCATAGGGGTAGGGTTTGCGCACGCGTGTGTTCATAGGGGTGAGTGTGCGTGCGTATTGAGCGTCTGCGTTGTACTGTGTAATCTAAAAAAAAAATCTTACCAGCACCTATAACAACACGTGTGCTTGTGGCTTAGACTAATATATTTAGAAATCTAGTTTTATTTGTATATAATAAAGTATAAATTAACCCATGTGATATAGATTAGTTCATAGAGAGCTGATGAAATTGGTTCCACTTGTTTTTTTCCATATACATTATCCAAAGGCTGAGGTTGTCGCATGCTGCCATGGCTCCATCCTCCTCCCTGCTTGTCAGCCGAGAAGTCCACCTTTCCCTTCATAGCGTCCATGCGGCAGGCAAGAACACCTCATCGGTGGTGGCGTTCAAAAAGAGGCCAAGAATAACGGCGGAGCAGTTGTCAAAAAAAAAAAAAAAAAAAAAAAAAACGGCGGAGCTCCATGGCGTCTGGGTGATGTCTGTAACCCTCCTTACTGGCTCCCTCTCCCTCCTGGCAGGTTCGGACCTCCGAATCAATCACCTGTGCGTGGAGTTCGGCATGCGAGCAGTGGTAGGTCGGACGTTACCGACGTTGACGAAGAGCCGCACGTCGCTCCGGTAGAGACCTCATATCTACAGAGAGAAGGCGGCTGATGAAGGATTACTTTCCTTGTGCAGCGTGATTTTTTTTTGAAGAATTTGTGCAGCGTGATTCGTACAGGAAGTAGTATAGAAAACTAAAGAAAGGGAACTCGGAACAGGAGGCGTGATCTACGGGTATCCTTCTGTATTGTACGTAGGACACGGGTTTGACCGAGGAAGGAGCTATGCGGCGGTACCGTACGGGAAGCGGAGACACAAGGGCGGAGAGAAGGGCAGGCAGAGGGCGGACGGAAAGTTTGGCAGATTGGCAGAAATTTTCGTGCTTTATTATTAACTAGGAAATATGCCAAAGTCGCGTTGCAACGGGTGAAAAAAATAGTAAATATCTATGAAAGCAACAACAAAAATAATAAATCGAAGTGTACACCAAACTATGTATCATGATTGGACGTTTGCTATTCTAACTTGTAACATTTGATATATAATATATAGTGTAAATAAATAAAAGATATAGAAATAAAATATACATATATGGAATAAAAAAACCTGGAGCCACCATTTACTTAGGGCTTTTTTGATCGATGTAACTATGCCATGAGCACTTAGTGCCATTTGGTACGTTCGATGGAGCAACTTTTTTAGCCTTGACTGATGAAGATAGAACAATTTCTTCTATTTGTTGAAAACACGTTCAATGGTTATATATCTTTTTTGCACAAATCTTATCTTGATCCATCGCGACTGCACAAATCTTATCTTGATCCATCGCGCACGGCCGTCCAAGTTTTTTTTTTCCTTTTGCGGCCTCGTCTTCCTTGCCCGCGCTAGGCTGCTACAAGACCCAAGACGCACCTCTCGGGCCCATCCACCAGAGCCACGACGGAAGCATGGAGGAGATCCGCTCGGCCGCCCAAAGACTTGAAGGAATCGCCGCCACCGCCACCGTATGCCAGCTTCGCTCGCCAGCGCCGTTGAGGATCTCGTGGTGTTGTTCCACGCCGCCACGCGGTAGAGGAGCCGAAGCCGCGCCGCCGCCATCCTAGCGACGCTTTGTAGCCGGGCACGAGCCCGAGCGCCATGTCGACGTTACGCTTGAGGTCCACCTCGCCATTGCGGCGCTGCGCCGTTGCTCCGGCTAATGCGCCTTCGTCTGCGGCAGCGCCCGTCGCAAAGTGCCCGATCTCACCACGCACGGAGGGGGTCGGAGTCGCGGCCTGCGCGTTTGATTCCCAAAGATCGATCTGGTTCTTTTTCAGGAGCTCATCGATCCGGTTTTATTTATATAAGAACTAAAGTTTTGATTCGATTCCAATGCAACGAAATACGTGTTGTACTCGGTTTTGTCTCTCCACCAAACACGTAAAGTTGATGGAATTTTTCTTCGCGTTGGACTTCGTGGTATGCGTGTTGTACCTCGTCAAACATGGGACGTGCCCAATCGGGGACCGAGTTGGAAAAAAGTGGCGAAAAAGGAGGTGAAAAGCCCGGTGAAAAAAGAGGTGGGACCGAAATTTTTCTCTTTATTAGTAGGTATAGATATATAGGTATAGATACTAAAACTTACCAATATATCATATTTGGCTTGCCAAATCTATGCAAAATCTTTTATCTATTGGCAACGTCGCCGGTGTGCGGCGTGCGCGTGTTCGAAGCCCGGCCGAGAGGGGTGTCTCACCCGGGAAAAGTATGTTCCCAATTTTCGCCTGGATTTCAGGCCGCCTTTTCGCGTTGGACGTTCAACGAATATTGTGACGAACCGTTGCCCCTCGAAGGACGCGAACTTCCAAGTCCGTGTGTAGGCAGTAGGTTACGTTTGTACCGCGGTGTGGTGTGCGTGGGGTGTAGGTGATGCGTATGTGTATGAGCGGATACTACAACCGTACCGGATGCATGAGAGCGCGCAAAAAAAAGTTAATTAAAAAAAAGACTACCTTCCTTAGGCCCATACGTCCAACTTTCAAGAGTCTTTTCATGTATACCATTATAAAAAGTCGTGTTCTCATGGATACCTAAAAAATCGAGGTTTTTCACGCTTAACATCGAAACTTTAGAGTCTTTTCGTGCGTGCCATTGGTCTGCATTCGGTGTTAGATTTACGCGTTTGGTCACCCGACATGTGGGCCTGAAGGTGGCAAATGACTAGATTGCCCTCCTATTATTTCTCTTCCCCACCTTCTCTCTCACTGGCAAGTGGACCCGTGTCTTCTTCCTCCTCTTACCCTCTTCCCCTTGCTGTGGCACTCTGCTGCTGCGGTGGTGGACGCGGGGAGAATGCCGGCCGTCGTGGTGGACGCGGCCACCAAGGGCGTCAGGCTGGACTGCCACGCGGCAGGGGGCCGCGGTGCTGCTGCGCGCTGAAGGGGAACGACGGCGCAGGCGCAGGCTCGGCCCCGACGGCCAGCAGCCGCGGCACGGTCCCGGCGGCCGACGCGGCCCCATCAGAGCCCTCTCGCGCCGTCGAAGCTCGGTCGTGGCCGCGGCGTTCGTGCTCGTGACGGACGGGAGGAGCTCGCCCACGCCCACGCCCGCGGTGACGACGGCGCTGGGGCTCGTGGACGCGGCCGCGCGCGCGGTGGCGTGGCTGCTGCTCACCGCGTACCTGCAGTCGTGGTTGCTCTGTCCCTCGCCGCCATCGGCGGATCTTGCCGGAGCCGGGCCGGACGGACCTGGGCGCGCACAGAGAGGGAGGGGAAGGGGCTCCGAGGGCGAGCTCGTCGGCACCTCACGCATCTCCTAAAGTCGTGCGTCGCGGCGCCGGCGCCGACAGACTACATCCTCCACGACATGTCCCTGACGGCTCGCGCCGGGGAGATCCTGGGCGTCGTGGGGCCAAGCGGCGCGGGCAAGTCCACACTGCTCGACATCCTCGCCACCTGCACGGCGACCCGCACGGCGCCGACGCAGGGGACGCTACTGCTCAACTCCACGCCGCTGTGGTCCACGTCGTCGTTCCGCTGGCCGTCGGCGCACGTGCCCCACAGGCGGACGTCGCGCTGGACCTGCTCACCGTTTTAGATACCTTCGCGTTCGCGGCGTCGCTGCTGCACCCGGGGTCCGCGTCCGCCGCTGAGGCCGCGGTCGCCACGCTCCTCGCGGCGGCAGCGGCGCCTTTGGGTTTCTTGGCGCCGAACAAGCAGCCGACGACGTCGTCGCCGCCTCGAGCTTCTCGGCGGATGCCGGCTCGGTGCTGCTCGCCGGCCAGCTGCTCCGTGCCACTGCGCTGCAGAGCGTGTCGCCGGAGGAGACAACGCACGGTCGTGGTGCCTACGGCGGGCCGTACGACGGCCCGTCGCCCTGGGGATGTCACCGTTGCGCACGCGCCCAGGATGATGGCCAAACAGCTTATCGCTGGAGAGCCGGCGGAAGGCAGCTGGGGCCACGAGTCCTCGTACTACTACGCCCCAACGATGTGGTTCTCCGGTGACGCCTTCCGGGACTGGCAAGAACCGCCGTTCGCCGGGGCGGAGGCGAGCGAGTACTTGTCGCTCAGGCTGCGGGCTGGGTCCTCGCCGACGACGGCAGGTGCTGTGAGCGTGAGCCTGCCCGACCAGTCCTCGGAGGTGAGCTGCTCCAGCTTGACACATGGGAGTAGCAGCGCCGGCCTCTTCCAGCCTCCTTGCGGCGCCATGCACTTCTCGCAGGTCTTGTCGCTGTGGCTCGGGTACGCGACATCGCGCAGCAGGCGCTGGACGAGTTCGTCAGCTGCCTGCTGCAAGACGTGGCCGGTCCCGGTGAAGAGGCGAGCTGCCTGCTGCCGTCGTCGAGCAGCTCCAAGTCCAAGACGGCGTCATCCAACCCGTCGGTGTTCGCTGGGTCGGAGGAGCACAACCATAAGCTCAAGAACGATCTCCAGAAACTGTTACAGATAATGGATCAACGGTGCAAGCAATGCATGGACGATATCCAGAGCACGGGGCCAATCTTGCGATGGTTGGTTGGCCAGCACGCACGGCGAGGCGGAGGCGACCAGGAAGCGCCAAGAACGGCCCACGCCGCTGTCCAGGCCTGAGGGCATGCTCGGTCATTTTGCCGTCCCGGGCCCGCGTGTCAGTAGGCCAAACGGAGAAAAACTAACTGCAATCAGGACGGAGCAAGACGCACAAATGGCTACTTTAAAATTTTAATATTAACTGTGAAAGTTCAAGATTTTTTTAGGGATATCACGGTAACACGACTTTTATAATGGTATCCATGAAAAAGTCTCAACTTTCAAGTCGATTTCAACATCCCGTTGGCCCGTGACTCCGCCTCTTCCCCATTCTGATGGCGGCGGCGGCGACATCGGTGATGCTGCTCGCGGCGAACGGGAAGGAAAGGAAGCCTGCGCCGCAACTTCGGCTGGAACGGGAGGTGGCCAGCGGGGCGGAAGAGGACGGCGAGGAGCAGTGTATGCGCCGCCGCTGCCTCTTCGAGCGATTCATGGCGTCCTATGGCCCGGGGAGCCTGTACCTCTACGAGGCTCCGAAGGTACACAGCCACCCCTGCGTCCGCTACACCATGAGAGTGTCCGTAAAAAAAGTGCGGGTCTCGTGGTCTCACAAGAGCAACCGCCGCTTCTTCCCGGAGCGGCGAGGATCCACCTTCCCCATCCCCGTCTGCCGAGTGGTCGGGCCCGACGACCAGGTGGAGCAGGTGGTGGAGCGGTCGGGCGCGCCCGGCGAGCCCAACCGGCCGGGGATTGTTTCTGGCATCCTCGAACAGAGTTATTACCAACTCGAGGAATCCCGCGAGAAGGGCGTGATTGAGATGGAGGGGTCGCCGGTGCCGTGGAGGGAGGTGGCCGTGATCCGGGGAATTCCCGGTGGACGCGGGCTCTGCGTGACATCCCATGTCAAGCACCTTGTTGTGAGGCTCCATGACATCATCTTCCTCCTGCGTGGGCCCTCCGCGACCGTGGACATCTGCTTCTCTGAGCAGTGGTTCCGCCTACCCGCAAGGTGGAAGGAGGAGAGGCTGTACTCTGAGGATGGTGTCCACTTCATCGACATCGCCACCCCTGTGGAGAATCTGGTGAAGAAGCTGAATGAGATGCTGAAGCAGGAGGCGAAAGAGACAGTGGAAGAGAAGGAGAGGAGGCTGCTGGAGGAAGAGGAGATGCGCAAGCGAGAGGAGGAGGAGAGGAGGAAGATATGCGAGCGAAAGGCGGAGGCACGGATGAAAATGCTGGAGGAGGCTGCCGCAAAGCCACCTGTGAGTCCGGTCTGGGATGCTGCCTTGTGGGATATCAAGGCGCCACCAGCCTCATCACATTGTTACTCCAAGTTCAAGCTGACAATGGACAACAACAATCAGGTTTCTTGCAAGTGCGTGGGGCAAGAAGGTCTTCGTGACATGCTGAAGAGGATGGAGGATGGCGAGGCTCTTCTGCCGATTTCAAAGCCAGCACCGCTATCGGCATCATCAAAGGCTCTTGAAATTGTGGGGTTTGTGGAATGGTATAATGATTTGGAAACCATTGGATTGGGATTGGAGAAAGGTCGCTTCATGGATCAATCAGGGCGTACACTGAGCTCCGTGTTGATGGTGTCACGGAGCGGGAAGAGTCTTGACAATCAAAGCCATTGTTCATAAGCTTGATATACTGCTGGATGATGGATTGATACTTACTATTTTCTCCGGTGCCTCGGTGGACATTCATTGTGACGATATATCCTCTTCTGAGCTTTTGACAACAAACTGGATACACCATATCCTGTGTAAGAATACCCATTGTGAAGGCATGGTCTCTTTCTCTTTGCTTCTTGTGCAACTGAAAAAGAAGCTAAATCTGAAGCTAAGAAAAGAAGAATTGGACCTCTACTCCATGTGTGCAATAGATTGCGAGGATGATAATGAGGAGGAGCATAGGCGGTGGCAGCAGCAGAAGTGGCAACATTTGTTTCGTGTCAAGCCAAAGAGTGAGTTAGCGGAAGTAGAACTACGTGATTGCAGCCTGCTATTTCCACTTGATGTTGTGTGAAGGGTATCTGGGCTGGATGATCGAGGAATGGCCTATCACTGCAGTTCATGTTGCCAAATGCCAACATAAAGGTCCTTGTAGCAGAGTTCAATGGTGTGTGCAACAGCTAGTGTATGGTGTTTTTGTGCAAATTCTGTCGTGTTCCAGCTGGGTGGTCTAATACTTTCTTGATTTGTGATTATATTACTTCTGTATTCGATCCGTGAAGGCTGTGCTTAGATTTAGTTTTTTCTCAATGTAATGATGATAATCTGACTATGAGTGTGTTACTCACGCCTTGTTATTTTGGGCTTTGATATAATATAATTAAATATTATTGAATGGTGCTTGAGCTCTGTCTTCATTGATATACATAACTATCAACAATTGAATTTGTTACAATCACAAATGGTGATGGGTTCAAACAGATCTCTTTCTCTTTGAACGCTAGCCTTTTTTTTGTCAAAAAGGCGTCACTTTTAGAACTCTATAAGTAGAAGCCCACAACACAAGTTTGATCAAATCTTTTCTCGCGATTTTCCTCTGAATTCACATTACAACATGTTTGGTGTCTCATACAGGCATATAGCACAGACCACAGAGGCTCCATCAGAGCAGTTGAAAGCAAAGCGTGGGCTCATAATTACACTAATGCCTCAGAAGATATGAGCATTTCTTAGCTGTCATGTATAGTCAATAACTCAAGATCCTACCATGACAAATTTATTGGCAGACAGGTTATAGGCTGTATGTTCAACTGCGAGCAGTAAACTTATCCAAGCTCTCTAGCTCGTTTGCTTCAGAGAAGATAACAATGTTATTCCGATTCATCCTAGGGAAAATAAATGTAATGGAGCAAATGGAGTTCATGCCATTGCTTGGCAGGCTCTGTCGAAGCTGTCTGCAGCGGAGGACATTCGCTTCACCAGCGCATGGTCTGGCTGTGCTAGCTTCAACTGGCTGCAAAACAACCGAATTCAAGCTTGTCAGTCAGAAACAACACAGACCGCTAGGAAAACACCGCTCAAATGAAGATCTTTTTCTTCATTTTGGGAGAACTTACTTGAGGTAGCGCGTTGCAGGTTTCCCCAAGTTGAGGCTGCATACAGTGAGGTTCGCAAGAGTTTCAGCATCCTTGGCGTCCTGAGCAGTTTCGTGTAAGCACAACGGCAACCATGTTAAGGATTCTGTTTCAGAAGCACGAGTGCACAACATTGGCGTGTGCAGTGTAGGTGCAGCACGGCAGACTGTAGCTATGGTGTTGACTGTTGAGTACTCCTCTATTTGGTTAAGGAAATGCTGGTTTTGGGCAAACTGGGATCAGCAGAGCAGACCTTGTTCAGTGACTCGAGCAGTAGCCCCTCTGCGTCCTCGAAGTTGCCCATGTGCATCGAACACAGGGCTTTCCCGTTAAGAATCGTGCAGGTCGTCGGGTACTTCTCGGACAAGTCCTGGAAGATGAGGTGCGCTTCTTGGATCTTGGAGCCACCCTGAAAAATACGCAAGTAGACATGGTGTACAGTACTGAAGAAAACTGAAGGCTGTTCAATCTTCAGAAAGTAAAATCGGCCGAACTGAATCTCTGAAATGCGTGTGAGAACTGAGAACCGTGGCAAATGTGTGTGCTAGTTGCGCTACCATGGCAAGGTCGACCCATGCATTGGCGAGCTGCGTCAGCGTGTGGTCTTCGTCCAGCTGCTGCATCACCCTGAGTTGCTTCTCTGCGTGGTCCGCTCTATTCATTTGAAGGTATATCTGAACATTCAACGCAAGCCTGCACCAACAAATTGAAGGACGAGTCCTCAATGTTTTATGCAATTTATTAAAGCATATCTGGGAGTATGTGGGCAGCCAGCCGGGAGAGGCAACCCAATCCATAACTCCATATGGAACAGGACACGAATGGTGGTTCGTATCAGTGATCAGATGACGGATTAAGCTGCACGGAAGAATTGAGTATATATATTATATATGATGCTTACAGTTCCATGCTGCCACCGGAGTTGGTGTGCTTCAGAGCCTCGGCGTAATCGCGTTCGTGCATAAAGATGGTGCCGGCCATCAACCTGAGGATCGGATTGCTCCCGACCGCCGCGTCTGACAGGAGCTCACGGAGCCTCGAGACCACCGATTCCTTGCACCAGGATCACAGGACGCACGTATAAAAAAATCAGATAGGGAAATGCATTATATTTCCGGGTACCAAAGGACGACGAACATTCAGACAAGCGGTAATTCGGACGGATAGAACACGGGAAATCACATTGGTTTCAAATGGAGTAGGGAACTGACCCTTTTTCCCGGCATCGCCGGAGATCAGGTACACGGCGAGCAGCTTGACGGCCTGGAGCGGCGTGGCCGCGTTAGGCCTGATCTCGCCGATCACCAACTGGTGGGAGCCGATGGCGATGTAGGAGCGGTAGAGGAGGGCGTCGCGCTCGACGAGGTCGTCGGGGAGAGCGCGTCCGCGGGGAGGGACTGGCTGCTGGTGATGGCGGCGTGGTACGCGCCGATGTAGAAGCTGTTGCGCAGGCCGAAGAGGTGGTCCGGCGACGCTGCCATGCCTTCTGTCCGTTCCAGTTCCAGGGCACGCACTGGCCGGCAGGGATCCGAGATGATGGATATGGATCGAGGACCGGTGCCGATGCCGGTGCCGGTGGAGGACGTAGGATCGGAGGAGGTCCGGATCTAGCTCATTTTGTCAAGGCACGACCGCGGGTGTTACGTTACGTTGTTGAACGTGGAAAAGGCCAGCTGGTGGTGGTGGCCGTGGCGTACGTCCTACTTCTACGTACGTGTGTGTGTGGTATCATGGTGTTAGTCATGGTGTATGAGTTAAAACCTGATAATAATATAAACAAAAATACATGCGCCAGCATCAGCACCATCCATCATCAGATGTTCAGGATAGAGATTTGCATGGTTGGCGAAGATCTTTTGCAGGAGTTCAATTTTGTAACCAAATTTGTTTGATATAAAATATATAATGTGTTGCTATACTTGAATGAATAGAACAAATTTAGTGGGCAATCAGTGAGGAGAGAGTCTGCTAGCTCGTCCCCAGCACATGGAAGGAGTGTGTGTGGCCCCGGTGGCAGTGGCAGCCCCATAGTTGGTAACTTTTCCTTAATTTCTGCGAGTGAGAATGCGTTAAATAGCCAATTGATTGCATACTGTACGTGTCATGCAAAATCTAATATTGAATCTTTCGACTAATAGTACTGATAGAAGCTATATATATGTATGCCGTATAGGAGCACCCGCCTATCGATCATCAACTCCTCGTCGTCTTCGTCTCCCTCTCGTCAGTCCATCATGAGCATCGGTAGTCAGACGGGGAGCGCCAGCCAGATGAACCTGGCGTTATTCTTCGTGGTGCTCTTCGGATGTTTCTTGGCATCAGCACATTGTATGTATAATACTTCTCCCTTCTCTTTTTCGCAATGGCATCATATACTACATATGCATGCACACTACAAAGATTTAAACTCGGCGTTCTTTCAACAATTAGCCAATAGTTGCGTGAGTATGCATGTCTCTAATTCGATCAATGGATAACCGGTTCAGTGTGATCACAATGTAGTTACAAATTCTATGCTTTAAGAGAAAAACTATCGGTCATAACTTTAGAAAATGGGTCTGGCCAAAGAACACTGGATTATAAAAATGAGTAGGTTTGGTTCCCTACTGTTTTGTTTATCATGCATGACTAGATATATGCTTTGGATCATTATATTTGGATGCGCTTTTTTTTAGGTAATAAAGTCTATTTTCACCCTTAAACTTGCGAGGTACGTCTGATTTTTCAATCTTAAAGTATGAAATCGCAAACACCCTCTAATTATCAAAACCGCACTCATTGTTCTAGTTTCAGAGAGGTGGTTTACTATTTTGGAAAAAAACAAATCTGATTTACTAATAAAAAATTAAATAATTTATTTTAAATCAGAAAAATATGATACTAATGTTCCCTACTGGTTTATGATCTATATATAGGTACTCATAATTTGTTTATTTCTATTTGTATAATTTTATTGCTTCTACTAGTTGCACTCAGTACTTTTTTAAAACAAGTAAGATCTGAATAACTCTAACATGATATTTTTAGAAAACTGACACTAGTTTCATATTTTTAATGCTTTATTATATAATAAATATATATGAATTATGAGACCAAACTAGAATTTTATTAATATTATTAATTGGAAAATAGAAAACAACCTTTAAAAGTAGCCAGATGACCAATTTTGTCCGGTTTCAATAGTTGGAGGGTGTGTTTCACCTGGTTTCAAGATTGAAATCAAACTATTGCGCTAGAGTTTGGGATTGAAAATTTGACCTTATCCTTTTTTTTGTTCCACATATACTTGCCCAAACATGGTTTAGGCAGATATATGCATTCCCCAGCATGTAGTAGCCTAGGCAGGCACAGATCCGGCCAGTGGTACACAATAATTGGCAGCCGGTTTCAACACAATAATTGGCACCCGGTTTCAAGTTATATGTTCTCTGTTGTAACAAAAATTTATAAACCTGCAGGTGAGAGAGGTCGCCGGCTACTTAGTTGGGACGAGGGTTCAAGAAACTACACTGGTGATGCAGCAAACTATCTTGACAGTAGCAAGGTTGCTGCGATTTTTTGTATGGAGGATGATTGCGTAAGTATTGGCAAGTGCTACTGTTGTGAGACGAACCCGGGCTACTGCTATATAACTCAGGAACTGTGCAAGGAACATTGCCAGACATGCAACCCCAGGTGCCCGCGGCCGCCGCCAGCAGAGGTTCGGGCTCTGCGCCGCTCACCGTCGTCCATCAGCAACGTGCCAACATCGCATACTCCGCGACTAGCTAGTTAATCGCATTTTGCTAGTGAACAATACGTCTGTGGGATCATTTTGAAACAAATTTAATTCAAATTTGCCAAGGTTTGGCTTACATATCACCTTCATTTTATTTAGAATTCGAGGGCATGTCCCTGTTCTTCACTTTTTTTTTTAGAATACGACAATGTCCCTGCCTTCGCATTAGCAAAGACACCATCATAGTTTACAGCACTCATGTGGGATGTGGGATACACCCCTCCATACAGTTTTAGCAAAAAATAAAAACTCAAAGAGTCACTGGTATAAGCGAGAGCTAACAGCGATAACACTCTGTATAACAAAATCGCTCTAAACATCGTCACTTCTCCACAGCTTTCATGTTGATCAGGCTCATCCAGGTCTTCTCAGAACTTACAGCGCCAGCCACCGGAATGCCTGACAGCTTCATCATCTCACTTCCAGAATGCCCGTCAGCTTCATCAATTCTTGTTGGGCTTGTAGCATGTCTTTCAGTTTTTTCAACCGCTGTGAAAACTCCTGTTTTTTTTTCTCTCTCTCTTGGGGACAAATAATAAACCCAGGTCTGCAGCATGGCTGCAATTCTATAGAGCAGTAACCTTAGCTCCACTCAAGGAACCCTGAAAACACATGACATTCCTTAGCTTCCAAAGCCCCACAGGCTGCAGCACAAAAGGAATTACAAACTAAAAATCTATTATTACTTAACCACATCTATCCTATTGAATTGAAATAAAATCCTGTCCTACATCTCTCTCGCATACTTCGGAAAGATAGACCCACATTTGCTTAGCTACTGCACATTCAAAAAAGAGATGTTGTACTGACTGATTCATTTTCTGAGAAAATAAAGGCAGGTCATATCATTAACTTCTCAATCTATAAACAGTACGATTTTTACAAGACCACTTTCCGAAGGAGATGCCATTGCTGGCTTCAACATTAGATTTGAGGGGCGCTGGTGGGAATTTTGGGGTGGGACAAATTTTTGGGGGAGAGTTTTACTGTTCTCAGGTCACAAATTTGTGTTACGAGCCTTCTGTTTGCAACAAACTCACGTCTTGAAGTAACTCTAATAGCGAATCCACTGTTCTGCCAGATGCCCAAATCAATATTGAACCTTGAAGGTTCACAGAATGGCATTGCCTGATCATGTCCACAGCTAAATTTACATCACATATATGTCAGACTACAAAGCACATGTCCAGCTCTATCTAGTTTATACTAGTTTACCAATAACTACATATATACTAATTTAGAGTAGCATCTACATAAAGGAGAGGCCTCTGTACCTGGCTGCATACACCTGTTCATACTAATTTACCAATGAATACAAACTAATTTCACCAAACATACTAATAAAGCTTACTGAAGGAGAGCCTTCCCACAAGAGGTTTGCCGTACATGGAAGTAGTGAGAACCACAGGCACCATTTCCAGCATGCATTGGATGACATGACTCTGTACCCTACAAGTTAAGGATACAAAACACTTAAGGGCCAATGGTTGAACACTGCAGTCTCAATTATTGGTAAAATCATTCAGATGTACATTTTTCATGAGGGCTACAAGCTCACAATCACTCATTAGCAAAAAAAAAAAGTCATGGAGCATTAAAATTCAGGAAACTAACTTTGTCAATTATGACTATATGCTCATAGCCCCATAAGGCCACGGCCATTCATATTGCCGTAGTCTTGAACTCTTGATGCAATTCCTTAATCAAATTCTAATAATTAATGTAATATGCCTCATCACAGTACTGTTGCATTGCATAAATGACATGGCTATGACAAAGACATCGACACCTGTGCATTACTAGATCAAACAAACAATAGCATAATACTAGAATGATATACGTACAACCGTCTCACGTGTGTGTACACCTAGATATACGCTATGTCTAGATACATAGTGAACACTATATATATACATATGACGAAAAATCATAGCGACTTAAACTTTGGAACTGAAGGAAAATTTTCCTGTGATTTACCTATCTAGCCCTGGTTGTGGCCAAGATCGGGGGCAGGGGCAGGAGGTTGGGCGTGCCGAGAAGACTGGAGCCAGAACAAAAGCAGCGCGATTGCAAAGTTGAAGACACATGCCGACAAGCCCAGCATGGCTGCCTGTTTGTACCACCTACATGGTTGTAGTTGCAGTAACATGCACGCACCTGTGTCTTTGTCCATGTACACCTCGACGCCCAGAGCGGAAAAGCTGGCAGCAAAAACCAAGACTGAAACAATCTGCAAATTGACAAATTTAGCTTTTTTAGTTGAATACTCAAGATTAATGTTGTCGCCAACAAGTCTATTTTACATACCCACTCAAATGAGATTATCACTGTGGAGGCAAGGTTTCCAGGCAGTGGCGCGTGGCAGAAAGCAATTGCACAATCGTGCAAAAGCCTTGTTAGACCACAAGGAAGCTGGATGGTCAAGATAACTACAAGAAACCTGAAAGAAAATAAAATAAACACTCTTTTATAAAAAAGGAAATAAAGTAGACACATTAATCAAATATATAAAAACAATACTTTCATATAAATATAGCTTATTTGACATTAAATTGCTCATCACCTTTTATAGGCTTCAGAGTACATTAATACATCTTTAAAAATAGAGCATCTAGCAAATAGGATCTCTAATTAATGGAATTCAATGTCTATAGATAATCTACCATTTACAGTTTCCAGGCAGTGGGCGTGGCAGAAAGCAATTGCACAATCGTGCAAAAGCCTTGTTAGACCACAAGGAAGCTGGATGGTCAAGATAACTACAAGAAACCTGAAAGAAAATAAAATAAACACTCTTTTTATAAAAAAGGAAATAAAGTAGACACATTAATCAAATATATAAAAACAATACTTTCATATAATATAGCTTATTTGACATTAAATTGCTCATCACCTTTTATAGGCTTCAGAGTACATTAATACATCTTTAAAAAATAGAGCATCTAGCAAATAGGATCTCTAATTAATGGAATTCAATGTCTATAGATAATCTACCATTTACAGTAGTAAACAAAATATAAATTCCAAAAATTAGCAGATACAATTACTTTAATCAGTTAAAGATGGGATGGTTGTGTTGCAAATAGAACAAATATATAGTGGTTCATATTTTGATGTGGCTAAACAGAAAGACAGTGATTGTACTAAATACTGAAGGATAGAATGGAGAATTCGGTTACTTGAACACGTTGTAGTGCATAACAACAGGTGCTGCAGCCATACGTGCAAGCGAAGCACAGCACAGCAGGAGCGTAGCAACTCTGCATGTCAACAGAGCAGCAACAACCAAGGTCTTCTGCCTATACAATGCATGGATAAAGTGTCAGCTAATCACATCTATAATTCTATATTAAAGGGAAATTCTTTGCTTCCAATAATTTAATTTGAGAATACAACTCATATACATCTACATATAACATCTTGATCACACCTAAATCTGGCGATCACGCAAATTGCACGCACTGAACGTTGGTCCGGTGCATTGCTCCTAGCACACCAGGCTGTCCGTTTTGCAGTCTAGGTGACGTCAGAATTGGTTTAAATTTGCAGTCTAGGTGACATCAGAATTGGTTTAAATTTTCATGTTTGGTTTGAGTATGTCTTGGGATTGTTTGATGTATATTTGGACTGTACCTGGAATAGACCTCCTACCATATTAGAGCATCTCTTTGAGCTATTTTTTTCTTCTAAAATTTACTCTCTAAATCATCATCTAAAGTGTCATTTGAGTAAAAATCATATTCTATATCTCTGTACCATCCAACAATTTTCTGTATCGCTTATGCGTTCGACCTCCTACCATATTAGAGCATCTCTAAGAGCTATTTTTTCTTCTAAAATTTACTCTCTAAATCATCAAAGTGTCATTTGAGTAAAAATCATATTCTACATCTCTGTACCATCCAACAATTTTCTATATCTCTTATGCATTCTAGAGACCCATCCTTGCCCTCGATCTTTTTTGGCTAATGAGAAATTTTTAATAGAGGATGTTTATATTTGAGATCTATTTAAAAAGAGGAGATGGAGGTTTTTTTTTCACCAAAATATCTATTTGGAAAACCATCGCCGCATAAGCAGTTACAGGACAGGCCACTACCAAACCGTCACAAGATCCACTCATGGGAGATTGAAGTTTGAGGACGCAGGATCCGGCAATTGCACGTTGACAATACCAAAGAGCAGTCCTGGTTTCAGTTATGGATGTGCAGAAAAAACCATGTCTACAGATGGGATGTGCAGAACGATGGATTTGGCTGCCTAGTATTATGTGCAGTATGGCAATGCCGTAGAGTACACACTAACAGAGTAACAGTAATTGTATTCAACTTGTTTTGAACTGTAGGTAATATTTTACTTACATTGCTGTATGCAGCCACAAGGAACCTACGAGCTTGATGTGCAATACCCTCCTCTGTCGTCTCCCGTGCAAAAAATCAAGCTGCCTTCCAGAATATGGTTCAACAACAACTCAACAGCGTTAGCCTTCCAGTAGTGAACAAGCAGTCTCTGTGGATCAGCTGGCGCACAGGCAGGCGCGTGGGTGCGGCTCACGGTGGACCAGCGCTGATCCCTCTCTGGGTGCATGGTGGACCGCGCTCATCCTCCATCCCTTCCCCTTTAGCTCACGGTGGGGCAGGTTGGTGCGTCACCTCTTCTACTTTTTTCCCCCCTTTCCCCTGCTTGCGGTGGAGCGCCACCGCGCCGGCGAGGAAGAAGGCCGAGGCAGCTAGGGGCTCTCAGAGGTCAAAGGCGGCGGCTTTTCATGTTCTTCAGGTTGGCGACCTCAGATACGGGGCTGGTATAGTCTCTACCGACCCATAGCGGGCGGAACAGGGTGGCGCCATGGCGACCATGGCAGGCACGTGCGCTGGCGCCGGCGTTTCCGAGCCACAAGGGCTCGGCAAGGCCGTCCCTTGGCTTGTGCGCGTATGCGTGCTGCGTGCGGCGCTTGTGACGGCTAAAATGCGCTTCCAAGGTGGGAGAACACGGCAGTGCGGCCACTACGACGGCGAGCATGGCGGCAGGGAAAAAAAATACGGCCGGCTCACCGTGGGTGTTGACGTAGAGAGGATGGCGGTGCGGGGAAAGTCGATGCCGTGGAGATTCGAGGCTGTGCCGGGTGATCCGCAACGCCGCTGTAGTCGTACGGGACGGCGACTCCGGCACCGGCAGCGGCTCCGCGGCAGCCTACGGCGTACGGCTCCCCTCGCTCCTTCTCCTCCCTCCTCTTCTCCTCTCTACTAGTCTTGGCGAGCAATGCCGGGGTCACCAGAGCGGCGGCGGGAGAATGGGATGCCCTAGGGCACGGGGCTTCGGCTTTTACAGCCGAGCGGCTGCCATGGCTGATCGGCGGATGGTGGATCGGGTAGGTTGGGCGATCGTCGGAGGGCGTTCGCGGGACTTGGGCTAGGGTTTAGGCTCAGCGCGCGATCTCGAGAGTGCCAGCGCTCCTGATTTCGAAGCCAGTCAAAATGAGGGGCGACAGGAGGTGGCGTCACCATGGCTGGCCCATGGCGAGCGCGTCAGTACAGCGGGCGGAGCAGGAGCCGTTGCGGGACGCTGGGTGCCGCGGATAGCCAACGTGGCGTGCATCCGCGCGTTAGCGAGGCAGGTGAGCGGGGCGGACGGCTGGGGCGAGCCGGGGACCTGGGATTCCTCGCCCCGGCGTGGGCGCGTGCCGCTCCTCTGTTCTATAATTGGATTTTCTATTTTATATATTTTCTATGATTTATTATGATTTTTTTAAAGATTCAATCAAAATAAATAAAAAAAAAAAAAAACTGCGGCCACTATAGCAAAACTGTAGGTCACTGTAGAAAAACCACCGTCCAACCCCGACGAGTGACGAAACCTGTATGGTTTAAAAGGTCGAGGGACTATTTTCGGGAAAAAGGAGGTGCGCACGCGAGCGCGCGCTGGGCAGCGCTGCTGGGCTAGCTGGTTGCGGCTGTTGGGCCGGCTCGGCCTCGTGGGCACGCTAGGGCGGATGCAGGCCGGCCAGGCGCAATTCGTATTCTTCGTAATTAATGGTTCATTAGTATACTTACACTACATCTAGTTGCATAGTAAAAGTGATATATGTAGAAAAGTGAAAGCATCTTGTAATTTTGAATGGAGGGAAACTTTACTACTATTGGATTGAAACGTTTTAAATAGTGACCAAAATGAAACCCTTGCGAGTTATATGTACTAGTTTTTCTAGAAGAAGAATACTGCAGTATTGGCAATACATAATAATATGCACTAGTTAGATGTGTATAACTGATGTGCTAATTAATTTATTTCTACAAAAAAATAATGAGCCCTCATGAATGCATATATCATGCTGATTTATATATACCATACAAGACAAAGAGGAACTCATTCTCAACCTTTTCTCGCTCTTTTCACTCTCTAAGAATCGATGGGGGACCCTAGCCGGATGAATGCTAGGGTGATGTTGGTGGTGGTGGTGCTCGTTGGGTCCTTCCTAGCCTGGGCTCTTTGTATGTAGAAATATATATTATTACATTTCTGTACTAGCTGGTTGTGCTTTATTTTTTTTTCTATTGATGCAAGTATTGAAGTATAATTGTGATATATGTAGGCGGGGAAGATCGTCCAGTCAACCAAGTTGAGAGCACAATAATGAGAAACTACACTTTTTTCAAACAATCATACTTTGGCAAATGTCATGAATGAAAGTTCTAGTAACACTAGCAAAATTGTTACTATATTTTGCGTGAAGAAGAGATGCACCGGAGTTGGCACGTGCTACTGCTGCAATACAAATCAGCCCAGTCCTTGCTTTTTTTTTTTTTCTTGGGCTGAATGTAGGGTAAACTGCAGGAGATGTGCCCCCAAGTGCCCATCGTCGCTACCATTGCCATCAGATGCTTATGATGGCAATCAGCGAAACAACTTATTAGCTAGTTTTTCGAGTTCTCGTCGAGAATAAATATTGTATCATGAAGTATAAAAAACATAATTTTCGTCTAAAACAACTTATTAGCTAGTTATGCTACTCCCTCCGTCTCTAATTGACCGTTGTCATCGGTTTTCGTGCCACAAGTTTGACTCGATTTGTACAAAATATATGCAACATTTTTATTTTCAAATAAATTTATTAAAAAACTAGACAAAAAGATTTTTTCGATGATACTAATTACTTACCATAAATATTTATATATTTTAATATATAATTACCGATAGTTTTTCGGGAAGCGAAGAACGACAAACATTTAGGGACGGAGGGAGTACCTATGTGACTAGAGTTAGGAGACCATCGATCACATTAGAGTGATCTGTCCTTTCTCAAGGGAGGTCTGGTTCTTCATCGATTTTGCAAGCGTTTGGGGCTGCACCTACCAACCTCAGCGGGAATCGACTCTCCCTTCGCACTTGTTTCCTGCACTACCACAGATTTGTACATCACCGACGGGCTCACACTCTCCTTCATCGACGGAAAATGAACCGCCGGAACCAAAGTGGTAGTGATGTGGGGTTCAAACATCGGGCGGTGATTTGAGGAGAGACCGCCGGTTCGATATCAAATCGGCAAAGACAATGTGATCGAACTTGTTGGGTGCTTCTTCGACCGCAACACTTCCGATCCAAGCAATGTCGGTTCCTAAGTCAAATGGCGGCGTTTATATTCAAAACATTGTCGGGCTACACACAAACGGCGAAGTGAGGGAAATAACATTGGCGGTGTAGCGAAGAGACAACAATGTCGGTTTATTGTGGACCCGACGGTGATCTTTACATGAAGACTGCCGGTTGATTTTTAACCCGATAGTGTTATTACGATTGACACCGCCGGGTTGGTTAATGCCCGCAAGGTCGCTTTTCGTCATCGATGACGGTTTGTAACTCAAACCGATAGTGTTTGTGTAGTAACACTACCGGGTTGTTTGTCATTCACTGTCGGGCCCATGCTAACCGGCGTTTTTGTTTTATTTTTTAATTTTTTTTTAAATTTATTCATGGAATTTGGTTCTTTTAAATCCCTAAACGCATCATACATTAAAATCGATAATATATTACATGGTTCAACGGTTACATAGAACTAACTCCGCCTAATGTTCTACTGAAACTAGGCCTAGGATATAACTTCCAAATAAGAAAAACAATGACAATAGCCATAAATAAAAGCATGACATGTTTCATATGCCAAGTCGCAATTCTCCTAATCTTCATATTTATGGAGAGAGGCTTCTCATCAATCTCCAAGGCCGGGTGATAGTCAAAGTTGACACCATAGTAGGCCCCGAAAGCTTCGGCTTCGGTCTTGTATTTTTGTAACAATTACGGGGTAGCCGGAGACTTGAGCAAAGCAATCTTTCCAGGTTCGATTGATCCCTGACACGTGACCAACATGCACTACATACCACGCCATGGTTTCCTATACATGTAACCAAATTAGGATGTCAATGCTATGTCATTGAAATGTTGTACAAGAAGAAAAGTTCAAGGCTTATATATTTCAATATCCAAACTGAATTTTGAATACCATAAACTCATTAGTTTCAACATCTATCTCACTTCAAAAACATTTGCTACTATATAACGATCCCTGAACCGTTTGGGAGCAAAATTTAAATAGGAAAGGGAAATAACAGGTTGGAGTTATCGACATGGGCATTTCAATGAACACCTCAAAGGCAAATTGACGACGCACTCACCGAAGCTTGCGGCGGCGGTCCGCCTCGTCTTTGTCACGGTGGTGCTAGATGTAGGCGTCGAAGAAGGAAGTAGAAAGCGCGGAAGGACCATTGCTCAAATGGGAATCGAGGAGGATGAGGTCGTGGTAGGTACAAGCGTCGGGCTTTGAAGAGGAGGACAACGTGAGCTCATGGATGGCGGTGTAAAGGCGGTGGTAGTCCTCCGTCGACGTGAGGAAGACCGGCGCGAGGCGAGGACAATGATGAATTAGTTCTCATTCTCATAGGCAAAATCTCGAACAACTAAAGGGCTAATTAGTTCTCACAGTGGATGGGCGCAGGACACCGCCGCGGTGGGGACGTTGGAGAAGAAGAGAATGGCGGGGCAGCAGACGCCTACGACGCCGGTGGTGGTGCCGCCCCCGTCGACGCCGGGTGGAGAACGAATGACGAGCGGTTGAAATGACTTGGGGAAAATTTCACCCCCGCCCGACCAATATATATCGCCGAGGCCGGAACGAGTGGCGTTGGGTTCAAATGACTGGGAAAATTTCACCCCACGCACCCATATCTATTGGTAAGCATTGCCGGTAGAAATGTCGGCTGAGCCAACAAAGTTGATAAAATTAACTGTTGTCACTTGCCACCGCCACGGTTATAAGACACTTTTACCACCTATCACCGCCTCTCGTAATATATATTATATATGCCCTGTAATAACAATAAGGTACTGTTGTATCTTTTTTTAAAAAAAATAACTTCAAGGCGAGCATTATGGCGCCCGCCACGGTTAACACTATTAAGCGACGGACGGACACCGACACCTCCGCCACGGTGGTGCACGGATTAACCGTGACCGCCTAACCGTGACGGCAGTGTCCGTGCCCGCCACGGTTAATGTTTTTCTCGACTGCCACAGAAAAGATTTGTGCAGTTGTGTTAGGCGATATGGAAGATCCATGTGCGGGCGGGGGTGAGGAGATCCCTTCTTTGACAGGGAAAACTTCATAGTGGATGACACCTTTAGTGACTAAGGCCTCTCGTTCGCTTTTTTTTCTCCGGAATGAGCTGTTCCTTGCCGGAACTAGTTTTTTAAAGTAACGAATCCGGCTGAGAATTATTCCTGGGGGCCTAACAGAGTCGAGAGGCAAGCGATGAGTCTTCGCGGTGAGTGACACTTGCCTTGATTGGCAAGAAGCCGAACACTATGACCGGAGAAGATCTTAGTGATCTTGAGCGTATCACAGAGACTAGACATTACGTTCTGGCAACTAAAATACCGCGAGAGATACAGCTTTGCATTCTCCCATTCTGACTGAGCATAGGCAATTGTTCCTTGAAATCCTTGCGGGATGCTTGCCTTCGTTGATCCAATCCGTGCACTACTTGTTGCAGATTCAACGAATGCATGTCCTATTGCTGCAGCTACAAAGCACACAATGGTGAAAAGGCCGGCCTTGACTGGTACAACTATATTTTACTTACCGGTTGAGATCAAGCACGTTTGTAGATTCAACGAATGCATGTCCCTGATGAGATTGTATTTTATTTACACCTAGAACCTGATTCTAAACGGTTCCTATTTCTTCTAAAACTCTAAGAACTTAAAAAGAACATTTGGGACTTTTAATGAATTTAAAATAAAAAAAATACGCTAACCTATGTTTTTTTTTCTAAAAAAAAAAACATCAACTACAAATTTATCGATTGCATTGAGAAACACAACTTTGGTATGGACCATATCAACATATACAAGGTTGTTTGAAAATTTTATATCTTAAAATTTGAGAACTTGTACCGTATTCAATTGCAATAAAAATCTTGTTGAGATCTACAATTTTTAATATAAAATTCATATTGGTCAGAATTAATGGTTCATCAATATACTTAGATATACACCATGTCTAGATGCATAGTATGTAAAAGTAATGTATCTAGAAAAAATTAAAACATCTTATAATTTGGAATGGAGAGTGTACTTTTCTATTAATATGTTGGATTGAAATGTTTTTAAATAGCGACCAAAACAAAAACCGTGTGAGTTAATATGTACTAGCTTTTTCTGAAAGAAGAATACTACAGTATTGACAATACATAATAATATGCCCTAGTTAGATGTATAACTGATTTGCTAATTAATTTGGCATGTATAAAATAGGATAATATAAATGAGCCGACATGGATGCATATATCTTGCTGCTCTATATATATACCATACAAGCCAAGGAGGAACTCGCCCTACCTTATTATCTCGCTCTTTTCAGTCTCTAAGAATCAATGGGGGACGCTCGCCGAATGAATGCAACGGTGACGTTGTTGTTGGTGGCTCTCCTTGGGTGCTTCCTAGCCTCGACCCATTGTATGTAGAATATATTATTTTGTTTCCATACTAGGTTGTTGTGTTGTGTTATATTTATTGATGTAAATATTATAACATACTATTTGTAGGTGGGGAGGTATCCCACTCAAGCAGGTTGGGAGTACCACAAGAAACTATACTTTTGGATCAAATCATACTTTGGCAAACGTCCCGAATGAGAGTGCTAGTTATAGTAGCAAGATTGTTACCATATTTTGCGTGAAGGCGAGGTGCATTAATGGCACCACATGCTACTGCTGCAATACTTCTCAGCCCGAGCCTTGCTTTGATTCTTGGGACCAGTGCAAGGCACACTGTAGAAGATGCACCCCCAGGTGCCCATCGTCGCGACCATTGCCATCAAATGTGTACGCATCGACGATGTCAGTCAGTGAAACAGCTTAGCTAACTAGTTTTGGGATTTCTCCCTGAGAATAATTTGTATCATGGTGTCATCCTTGAATCTTGAGGTTCATGAGCTAGGACACATATGCACTGTAAAATATTATGAGAACAACCAATCATAGTTTATTTTGTTTCTCATTTGCACTTCTCAATATAGGCAATATACACTTTCATTGTCTAGATTCAAATATATGCTTCGACACTCAAATTTAAGTGCCACTCTTAGGTTATTCATGGTTTGTGCTGACACTCCAAATTTTGTTGTTGACGACAAGTTTTGAAGGAAGGGATACAAAACAGATTGGATCAAGTGGAGGGATAAAAGTCCAATTGAAGAGTGAAATTCATCATTGGTCATATATAGCTGTTGTTGAAACAATGGATCACCCAATTTAGAGTGTGGATGTAAAATGATGGCGACTTCGATGAGATCTCGATAACAACAAATTATGGGTCGCCTCTCCCTTGGGCTATGAAAGGGGCGACACTGCCCGAAGAGAGCCCTTCCCTGGCTGCCTAGCTCGCCACCATCACTACCATCCGGGCGTGCGGTGGCAGCCCAAAAAACGGACCCCTCCGCAAACCTTACCCTCTCCTTCTTCCTACCACCCCCTCTCCCAATCTCGCCCTCCCTTCCATGGGTTTCTCCGTCGACTTCTCCCCACTCTGGTCAAATGTGTGTCTAACTAGATCAGGTGCATGGGGCCTAGATCTATAGAGGAAGCAAATCGCTTAGTGTGGAATTCACGAGAGCACTAGCTATTTCCAAGAGGGTTTTACCCGTATGCCATTATAAAAGTTGCTCCAAACCCGTGTGCCGCTAGAAAGTTCATTCGCACCTGTGTACCACTAGAAAGTTCATTCGCACATGTGTGCCATGATGCAAACTTCCTTTTACCCGTGTGTCATTACGCCCGCTTTGGGTGCTAATGGTGTCAAACAAGCAAATGAAATGACAATTTCCCTACTACGGGCCTGTTTGTCACCCTCTCTCCTCTCCCCTTCTAACCATTTGTTAACTTTAAATTTGAATTCCAAATTCAAAACCCTAATCTGAATTTGACTATGGTCCAAAAAGGCACAGATGTAGCTCTCATTATTTTGAACAATTTTTATTTTTGGAAATTTTCAAGTCATTTACATGATTTTGGGAGTATTTGTAAAGAAAGAAGGAGTCGCTACTACACCGCTAACGATGATGATCGCCACCGCTACGTCGCGGCGTTGCCTCGGGCCTTGACGCACGGTGCTGCCCTAGGCTGCCAGTGAGCAAGGGACGGAGGAAGGGCGCGACGGGGCAGAGCTCGCCGGTCCTAGGAGGCGGCGTCATTCCGGAAGTGGAGGTAGAGGGTTCGGGAAGGACTAGCTAGACCACACGTTGGGGCAGCCCACGAGAAGGGGATGTGTTCGGGGGCACAATGGACCTTTCTATTGATGGGTCCCACCTATCGGGGCTGTGAAACCGTTAAGTTCTAACATCGTGTGGGGACGAAATGGCACACGGGTAAAGGAAGTTTGTGTCATGGCACGCATGCGAACAAACCCAAGTCTAGTTCCTCGGACAAGTGATAATGTCCTCTTGTATGTCACTTTCTTTGAGGAGGTGTTGCTTTGGAGACTAACTCACCGGTCACCCGGAGTGCACAAGGCTTGGGGCGCACGCACACTCCCGTGGGCGGCGGGGGGGGGGTGTTAACCCTTGTTGGCCTTGTTGCCGAGGCCATATGGGATCCGGTAGGGTTGTCTTGCTCCTATTACCCCGTATGGTTGCCGGGCCTTTGTCCCTTGCCGCAGCATCGATCCCGAGGAGACTTCAGATTGTGCCCCGTGCTTCACATCCTTCTTCGCAATGACTGTCCTACAATGCTTGTTTTGGGTCATCCTTCCTAGCCTAAGCTTTGTATCATCATTTGGCTTTTTTCGTGGTGGATACTTTGTCGAAAAACCATTCTTGCCGGATGCTAGGCCGCTATTTGTTTGTTCGTTGGTAGACACTTTGTCGCCATTGTCTAGTTAGCTTTTCCCTTGGTGGATACTTTGTCGCCGAGGTCACTTAGGACTCTTCTATGGAGGATAATTTGCCACCATTGCTATTGGAGGATGCTCATTTTGACTTATTTGGATGAATGCTTCGCCACCATGATTCTCTTCTCCATAGGCAACCATTGCTTCTTTTTTTTCTCCATGTGTTCAGCCGGTTAGAGTTTTGGGTTCAGGGGTTCCTCTCCCCTCACCTTTTCTTGGTGCTATGGTGTCACGGACAGGAAGCCGGGCCCGGAGGAGGGGTCACCAGCCCGAGGAGGACACGACCGGCAGGGAGGCCCCCGGCGCACGCGCTGACCCTCCACCGCCACCGTTCCCACGGATTCTTCAGAAATTAATGATCTTGGCAAATAAAATATTTAGAGTTTGTTTCCCCTTTTATTTTGAGATTGGATTTGATTAGGATCGAATATCTTTTGTTTAGGAAAAGTAGTTCCAATCTATAAAGGAAACTCCCTAGATTCTTGCTTGCAACTCAAGTCCAATAGGGACTATAAATATAGGGTGGATGTAATCTTGTGGCAACAAGAAATAAACAAATCTTTCCGCCTTTTTCTCCTGCCTCCCCCACGCGTGCCCGGCCTGCCCTAGCCGCTACCCCAGCCCCTCCCCAAGGCGGCCGTGACATATGCTTTGTTCCAAGTTATTACCACTACCTTGGTAGATGTAATCTGCGCAACGAGGGCTCTCTCGCAGTCATGGCATGGAATTCATTATCCTCTTAATGAAACACTTGACATGGTATGTCCTCGAAAAAACACGCAAATTATGGTGATATGAAGGCTGGAATTATTTTATTGATAATTGTTCGGGACTCCCATCATATGCAACCGCAGTAGTGTATCTTGTGTTGGGTTGCACCCCTTGAAATCCCTTTTTTTTTTTTTTGAACCGGTCAGAAGGGGAGCATGACCTTTTAATCTTGGTACGGTGAGGGAATACTTGGAGGCTTGGTGCGCCTCCCATTTCTGTGTGAAGTAGATGTGACTTAATATGCGGGCGGCGGTGAGGAGAGTGGAGGAGATCACTTCCTTGACAGGGAAAACTTCATAGTGGATGACACCTTAGTGACTAGCCTCGTTCGCTTTCTCCGGAATGAGCTGTTCCTGGCCGGAGTTATTGCCGTATTTAAGGTAACGAATCCGGCTCAGAATTTATTCTGTGCACCGTGAGTTTTACTTTGGTGCTAAGATTGGAGTACACCACTGTGCGTACGTTGGTGCTAAGATTGGAGTTTGCAGCACCGCCCTGTACATTGTCTGGTGGAGTTCCAAACAGACCAAATCCAGGAAGCAGGCCACTCAACCTGCATCTTCACGCGTGTGCAGAGCAGAGGCGCAGCACAGAGCCGACGCCCCTGCGGTAATCCTTCAATTTTCGTCCTTTTCCGACGATGAGCACAGCCAGGTCCTCGTTCAGTTCCATCTCTCGTTCAACAATTTTTTTGTCTTTTCCTCAATTCAAAGCATAATCAAGCGAGCGTGAGGCAAGGGTTCCTCAGACCTGCAGCCTGCAGGGCCTTGCATAGTTGCATAACGTGCGGAGCGAGTTTGCGAGGGAGGAAAATTCATTGCCCCTACTGTTGCCGTAGCCATTGCCGGCGCTGTTGGCCCTCGCGGCCGCTCGCTTCTTAGACCGCCGTCGGGAGCCTCGCTCTCCTCCCAACGGCCCACGCTGGAGCCGCCGTACTCCTATAGGTCCTCTGCATGCCGCGGCAGACCCGCCGTTGTTCGCGCTCGCGCCTAGCTGCCTCAGGAAGCTACTACCCCGCAATAGTGCCGGCGATCTTGACGCGGCGGCTCGCTCTGCGGTCTCTGCCGACCCGTGGAACGACGGTTAACGTGGAATTTTAGCTCAGCAGTGCTTTCTTGGTGGCACACACAGGGCTTTGGTTGCAACTGCGCTTCTGGTCTGCAGGATCGGCGTACTCACGCTTTGCGGCATGTCTATTGCCTACGTGAGTGCAGCGACGGATGCTGATGACTACACCCCACTCAGGTAACCGATTCAAATTTACTTACGCTTTGCATGCATGATGCATGTCTCTGTGTATTGTCCTCGATCTATCTGTTTTCCGGCCAGGTTTCTCGAGGTCGTGCTTGTCTTTCAGCTGATCTGGAGCGCAACAAGGCTGGTTTACGACGCCGCGGTGATCCTCTTCCATGCTCCGCTCCCCGGGCGCAGCGCCTCCGCCGCGATCGTTGTCGGCGGAGCACCTTGTCCAATATTCTAGCTCGATTATTTCCAGTGTAGTAATATATACGACTTATTGGTTACTGACCAATTGACCATGCCTGCATCGGCCTGCTGTGCTGCATTCTCAGGTGCTCTCGTGCCTAACGTACGCGGCCGGCGCATGCACGCTCGCGGTGCAGGTGTACATGTAGAGGGACGTGCATGCGTGCGCCTTCCTGCCACCCGGGGACTGCAGCAGGTACAGGGCGTCTGCCTTGCTAGCCCTGTCGGCGTCCGTCCTCACCTCCACCATTGCCGTCCTGCTATTCTGTCTCTGGGCTCGACACGGCCACGGCCACGCCCAGGGCTGAGCTGTGTCACTCGATCGCACTCTTACGCCCAGGACGGACGGGCAGCTTCCGTTACACACGGCACGTCAACAACAAAACACTAGGTACACAGACGTGTGTCGTGCGTGAAATGTTCTGGCTTCGTTCGTTCAATACTTCAATCGTGTGTTTGGTTGAGGGTTCGGTGGGTTGGGTTAAATCCAACCCGTTTTTTAGGTTGGGTTGAACTCATTTTATTGTTTGGTTGCACTTCATGATTTTGGGGACGGATTGAACCCAATCTCCCGTTTGGTTCATGGAATTGAGAATAAGGGTTGGATGCTACAGTAACGTCATCAAACCTTCTCTCCGGGCAGTTTTGCATCAGGACCCCCGCAGATCTCCGAAACTAACTAGGCCTATATACGCAAATCCTTCTCTCGCAGTTTTACAAAGTGAACACACAAAACATTTTTATTTGCATCTTCAGTCTTCTTTCTTCTCGCCATCGAAGAAAGAGGAGGGGATGGAGGCCGGGCAGCGCTTCGCGCCGGTATAAAAACAATCTCGCTGCATGCCTGCATGTACAGTGCTAGCAGATCCGGCCTCACTATACCCACGAGTCAGGTCCACCAAAGCTCATACATTAGTGCATAAATGACTTTATAGACGTCTATTTTTTCTATCTTAGCTGGTTGGGAGGCACTGTAGCCGTACAACCGTTGTTCAAAATCCATTTTTAGGGGTGGTTCCTTGAAAATTGTCCCTCAAAAACATATTCTTTTTATATGGGCAGTTTAGTTAAGAGAACCACTCCAGAAAGAAAATAGGAGTTTTAGAGACATACGTCTTTATAGAACTATCTCTAAAAGAACTCGATTATTAGGAGTTTTAGAGACAGACGTCTTTTCTATGGTCACTTTCGCTCATGAGGAGTCAAACTCGGGACCTGAAGTGCTACTAAAGCCACCTAACCATCTAGAAGTTTGTGGTACTGAAACCGTAGAATGTAGTGCAAGTTTGATTCTTTTACCTACAATTCTTGGACACTTGGGTGGTATTCATGATTATTTTTAGCTAGAATCTAATTTTTAAGCAAAGGCTAATTTCAATCTAAGGACTTAAAACAGACATTTGTGTTTCTACATAACTTTATTAAATAAAAAAACTTGTCAACTACAAATTTAATAATTGCATTGAGAAATACAACTTTGGTATGGATCATATGAACATACAAGGTTGTTTGAAAATAATTTAAGAACTTGAAAATAATTTTTGGGGGCAGTAATGCAATAAAAGTTTAATCAATTAAACACTTATAGATCGTGTTGAGCTTTTCAAGTTTTAGTATAAAATTCATATAATTCGTAAGTAATGGTCATCGGTATATTTAGATGTACACTATATCTTGATGCATAATAAAAGTAATGTATCTAGAAAAATTAAAGCATCTTATAATTTAGAATGGAGGGAGGACTTTTCTGCTATTGGATTGAAATGTTTTAAATAGTGACCAAAATGAAACCCTTGTGAGTTACTGTGTACTAGTTTTTTTTTTCTTGAAAAGAAGAGTACTACAATATTGGCAGTAGATAATAATATGCACTAGTTAGATGTGTAACTCATGTGCTAATTAATTGTATATGTAGAAAATAATATAAATGAGCTTTGCTTGATCATGCTGATCTATATATACCATACAAGCCAACAAGGAACTCGTCCTCATCTCTCTCTCTCTCTCTCTCTCTCTCTCTAAGAATCAATGGGGGCTCTAGCCAAATGAATGCTATGGTGATGCTGGTGGTGTTTCTTGGGTGCTTCTTGGGTGCTTCCTAGACTCGGCTCATTGTACGTAGAATATATTATTATGTTTTTTGCACTTGTTTGTTGTGCTTTGTTATATCAATGTAAATATTGAGTATTTTTTTTCTTATTTTTGAAGGCGGCAGAGGTCGCCAACTCAACCAGGTTGAGAGTACAAAAAGGAAATTATATTTTTGCAAGCAATCATACTTTCCCAAACGTCTTGAATGAGAATGCTAGTAACACTACCAACGTTGTTCTTATATTTTGTACGATGAAGGTGTGTGGATTGAACACGTGCTACTGTTGCACTAGTTCAAATCATTGCTTTAAGTCTTGGGATGAATGCAGGGCAAACTGCGCGAAATGCGCCCCAAGGTGCCCGTCGTCACGACCATTGCCATCAGATGCTTCTGCATTGATGCCAGTAGGTGAAACATCTTAGCTAGTTTTGAGATTTCTTCCCAAGAATAATAAAATTGTACCATGGAAGTTTCAAAAAAAAATATCATGGCGTCATTCTTGAAATGTTCTCAATATTGATCGTATACACTTTAATTTCATTGCCAATGAGAACAACCAAGTTGAAGAGTGGAGATTCCTAAAAAAAATGAAGAGTGGAGTTCATCATTGTTTTGACCGGATAGTGGAGTTCATCACTGGTCATAGCTCTTGCCGGAACCATCAAATTGAACATGGGATTGCCCAATTTAGAGTGTGGATGCGAAAATATGGCAATTGGAAGCGTTCTAGACAACACATGAAACTCTACTATAGTTATTCAAAACAACACGATCGTAGAATCATCATCACTGCTACTTTTACTGCTTGTTGGTGGCGGTGACAACCTGTTTATCACCTGTTGGATTGTATTAAAGTTATAGTTGGAACCGGTGGAAAAAAATATTACCACCGCTATATATATTGCATTACCACCTGAGTCCTTTGTGAGAGAGAGAGGAAGGGATGGAGTAGAATATAATATGAAGAGGCAAGGAGGGAGTGAGAGAGTGGTCGACGGGTGAAAAGCATGGACATTCAGGGCTGGTTGGTCCATTTATTTGTGCCTCCTCACCAGCGCCATTCACATGGTTGGTGAGCCTCACATGTCGGCCACCTTAAGGACGCGCACTCTGTGAGGTGGAGGGACACATTTTTAACGACGACAGTTCATATAACAAACCATCAGTGAAAAATCATCCCATTTTCACTAACGGTTTGTAACACAAACCATTGAAGTTTTATTACTAGTGACAAGAACTTCTTGTCATCTAGAAGCCGAATTTCAATGGAGAACCCAGTTACTCCTATGCAATTTATTTAGTGCATTGATGAACAGAAGGTGCATTGAACTCTTTTTTATTATCTAAACAACTAGCCACTTCATTTCCACCTGATGGTGATAGTGATTTTTCATTTTTTTAAAAAAAGTTGATCGATCGCAACGACTAGCTCACTATCAATGTGTAATACAGCACTAGTTAGCCCATTTTTTTATACATGTAGAGACGTTGATGATTGTCGTTAATAATTCTAAAATAAATTATGTTAACTTTTGTCTCAGCCTCGAGACAACCCCTTGTCCAGTTTCTTCTACAAGCAGAGTAATGTTCATCTCTTTCCTAGTTTTTCGAGGAAAAAGTAAAGAGGCGTAAACGCACATCCTCAAGCCACAGCCACACCCAAATTCGTGTCCACATCCATATCCACACTGAGAGGAACTGGCAGCCCCACGCCAATCAACGGACCACATGGTTCGATGCCAACCAGTACGACCGATCGTCCCGCTTCCTTCTGGGTCACAATTCATTTGCCGGGAACCGCCCACCGAGCCATCGGAGCACCAGTGCACTCTGCACTGTACTGCACCACAATCGCACGGGTGCCGTTCACCTTGTCTTGTTGCTGCCCATGCACGAGTGCCTCCTCTCCCACCGCCCTTCCTCCTACCTTCCATCCCCGCCGTTTCTTCTAGGAGCGGCCGCGATGGCACCTTCAGCGCTCCAATAGGACAAAGAAAGCAGGTTGCGGTGGGAAGGCAGACTGAAACACACAGAAACACTCACAAGTTTCAAATATTTGGGACACATTTCTGACACTAAACAACTTCAATAAAAAACCTTTCAACTACAAATTTTTAGATTATATTGAGAATTATAACTTTCATATACACTAGGTCAATGTATGAGATTGTTGGGTAATTTTGAATTTGAAATTTCAAAATCTTCACAACTACAACAATTTTGGACCCTAAAGAGTTTTACTTCAAAAACTTTTTCAACTAAAATTTTGTAGATATTACAATTATGATATAAAATTTTCTTCATCCGAGCTCATATGAAAAAGTTTTGAATTATTTACATCTTTGTTCCTCCGCGTCCTAGTCCAGCATTCAACAGAGAATAAGAGAGGCGTGTGTGCGGCATCCTCGAGACATTAATGGGCTCCCCCGTGACTATGTGACCTTTGAGATTTTCCATCTAAGCGCCACTCATGCCCAGCTCCCAAATATAATAAGACCTTAGTCGTAACTAAACCCAAAAAAACTAACCTAAAAGAATTTTAGGGACCGTAAACAGTTTGCAATAAAAATCTTATCGACTAGAAAGTTATAGATCGTGTTGAGCTATTCAAATTTAGTATAAAATTCATATTCTTCGGAATTAATGGTTCATCAATATTATACTTAGATACTATGCACTAGGCATTTTTAGATGCACAGTAAAAGCAATGTATTTAGACAAATGTCGTATAATTTCGATGGAGGGTGTACTTTTCTATTATATATTGGATTGGAATATTTTAAATAGCGACCAAATAAAACCCTTGTGAGTTAGTATGTACAATTTTTTTTTCTAAAAGAAGAGTACTACATTATTGGAGGTAGATAATAATTTGCACTAGTTAGATGTGTGACTTATGTGCTAATTAATTTTACACATAGAAAATAATCAATGTAATTGAGCATATATCATGCTGATCTACATATACCATACAAGCCAACATGGAACTCGCCCTCTTATCTCCCTTTCTCTTCGGTCTCTAAGAATCAATGAGACGCGCTAGCCAGATGAATGCTACAGTGATGGTGGTGGTGCTGCTTGGGTGCTTCCTCGCCTCAGCTCATCGTGCGTAGAATATATTATATTAGATATGTTTCTGCACTTGTTTGTTGTGCTTTGCTATATCAGTGTAAATATTGAAGCATTATCTTGATATTTGCAGGCGGTAGAGGTCGCCAACTTAACCAGGTTGAGAGTACAAAAAGAAACTATATTTCTGCAAGCAATCATACTTTGCCAAACGTCCTGAATAAATTTGCTGGTAACAGTAGCAAGATTGTTATTATATTTTGTCAGGAGAAGGTGTGTAACGGATTGTCCCCGTGCTATTGTTGCGCTGATTCTAAGCCAGAGCATTGCTTTGATTCTTGGGCTGCCTGCAGGGCAAAATGCGTGAGATGCGCCCCAAAGTGCCCGTCGTCACCACCACCACCCTTGCCATCAGATGCTTCTGCATTGATGCCACTCAACAAAACAACTTAGCTATTTTTGAAATTTCTCCCAGGAATAATATTATATCATGGAAGTTTCAGAAGAAGAAAAAAACTGTGTTGTCATTCTTGAATCTTGAGGTTCACGAGAGCTATAGGACGACGCATGGTTCATGGTAAAAAACATGCTGAGAGCAGCCAATCATACTTTATTTCATTTATCATTTCTATTTTTCAACATCGGCTATTTAATCGTATATGTACCCCGCGCTGTTGCAAAATTTTCTTAAAATAAATCAACTATACATATAGCATTACTATAGGTATTCTGTGTAATGTGTGAATCTGACTTGCATATGTTATTTTATTGTATCAGATCGTATAAAAAAGTCGCCAAGCTAATATAAAAAACATTAAAATATTTGATCATATTATAGAGGAACGGTGATGAAAAAATAGTAATCATGCTAAACTTGTATAATGTGTGAATCACGCACGAGGCCCCGTCGCGCATCAGAGGACCACAGCCACATCCACGTCCACACGACTAACGAACTGAGCGGCCCGCCGGCCCCACGCCAATCCACGGGCCACGTGGCTGGACACCAACCGGTCCAGCCGATCGCCTCGGCCTCGCTTCCTTGGAGTCCACAACTCATTCGCCGGGAACCGCCCACCGAGCCATCGGAGCACCACCATCGCAGGGACATACACCGGCTGCCGCCGCCAGCCATGTCTCGCTGCTGCCCCTGCTCCTGCGCGAGCGCCTCCTCTACCACTGTGCCCTTCCTACTCGCTTCCAGCCCCGCCGCTTCTCTCAGGAGCGGTGGCGGCGCCTTCAGCGCTGCTGTGCGCCGGAGCAGGCTGCAGTGCGGAAGCGGACGTCGACCGAGACGCGGGCAGCTGACGGTCGCGGCGGGCAGCAAGGACGACGGGAGCGGCACGGCGGAAGGGAACAAGGGAGAAGACGACGCCCCGGCGTTCAATCCGTTCGGGTTCGTGACGGACAACCCCTCCAGCCGCAGCGCCATCCAGCTGCCCGCGGTTCCCGCCGAGGACGGCAATGTCGGCCAGATGCTCTACGTAATGCCGCATGCCTTTTCTTCGTCTCTGCTTCATTATTACAGAGCAGGTAACCATATACGGGTAGTAGTGACTCGACTTGTTACGTCCAGAGGATCGAAGACAAGGGCAGGGAGTACGGGTCATATGTCAGAGCAGGAGAGTTTCGATGGTTCGTCAGGGAAACAGGTACTGTACTATCTGTTTATCTTTCCGTTGGCGTTGTTAGACTGTTACAAAGAACATTAGTAAAACATTTGGATATTACACATTGATATGGTACCCACCTGCCCGGCCAGCAAAGTAGTACTACTGAATTACAATCACGATTGCATGTTAATCAAGATTATACTGGATTGTTGAGGACATATATGGAGTCCAAATACTGAATGTTGTCAACTGGCCAGTGTCATATAACCCCTCATCTTATCTGTTCCGCAAGAGAAGTGTAAACAGAGCATTTAATTTTTATCTTCATCGTTTTGTCTTTTCACCGACTAGTTTTACTGCTGAAATGAGCCAAAGGGCTGCAGCCACAAGCCTAATGTATAATTAACCCCTGGATAAGTAAAACTCAGGCTTGTGCAATCGTTGGTCACATGCATGTACTTGTTGATATATTGTAGGGTCACCTGATGCACGGCGTGGGACTGTTGTCTTCCTTCACGGAGCTCCTGCTCAATCATTTAGTTACCGCGTGGTTATGGCTCAGGTTGCTTCACTGAACCCGTATACCATTAGAATTAAAAATTAATACAATCTATGCAATGATCAGTCATTGGTACCTGATTCTGATAGTTTTTCTGCAATTTTTTACTTAGGAAAAAATATGATTAAGTAACTTTCCGTTGTCGTATGCGACAGAATTTTGCATGGTTGCTCTATTTAGATTATCTCCTTTTCAATTTGAGTAGTTTGGAGCTATAAACAAAACATGCATTTTGTGCTATGTTTACACACACAAAAAAAGATGGTGCACTTTCATGTGTTACTGAAACAAAAAAGAACAACAATAAAATATGGTATTTGTTTCTGAGCATTGTAGTTATCAACTTCTATAAAAACCTAAGAAATCTCATGTTCATTACAACATTACAATTAATCACATTGCATCTTTTTGTTTCAATTGATTACCCCATCCCCTAAGTATCTTTTGAAATTAAAAGATGGCAGATGTTGGCTACCACTGCTATGCACCTGACTGGATTGGATTTGGGTTCAGTGAAATGCCACAACCTGGATATGGATTCGACTTTAAAGGTCAGGAAAATGTGTATTAAACTAAAGGAATCTGCTAAAGACTTAGTATATTGTATAATGTGTAGAGGACGAATTCCACAAGGCATTTGATGATCTTCTTGGTACTCTAAATATCACCGAGCCCTTCTTCTTAGTTGTCCAGGTACTAAAAAATGTGTAACTTTCATGAAAATCAAGGTCTATAAAAATCTTCATTTCACATATAGCATTTTCTTTCTTTCATTTCATTGCAGGGTTTTCTTGTTGGTTCTTATGGGCTGACATGGGCACTGAATAACTCAAGCAAAGTCCTTAAGTTAGCAATCCTTAACAGTCCACTTACAGTTTCTTCTCCAGTCCCTGGATTGTTTCAGCAGCTAAAGTCAGTTATTTCTTCTCGTCTTGGCTCCTTACTCTTTATAGGCATTAATTATCTAGCACTCCAGATTCGTTCTGCACAAACCTAGAGGGTCCATAAAATGGAATCTCTTCACCCACCCAACGTCTACCTAGTACATGAAAATTCCACTTACGATAAAATATAAGTAACCAAACACAATCTTACCAAACAGTGCTGCACAGGATAATCAACCCTAACACACTATATACTTGTTTGGGTTGTCTCGCACAAGACCTAGTGCAAGCAAACCACTCACACACTATATGATTACGCACTAACAATTAGCACACCACATCAGTACTAGGACTACTGCCAAAAAAAAAGAAGGAAATACACCCTAGAAAATGAGCACACCACATGGGCTAACTCATATAAACCTTTTGTTTCGTACGACAAGTCGACATGAGTTCACAACTTGTGGGTTGGTGATGTTAATAAGCATATAATCATATGAACTTTTGCATGTAAGTTTGACTAAACTATGCATTTGTGCTTTTCCATTTTGTTGTCAATTTTCAATGTTTATGATTACAGTTGCTACTCTATAAAACTTTCTTGAGGTCGAGGTTGATTATCTTATTTATATGTTAGTCTTTGCCCGTATAGTTTTGACTTGAGTACAGATGGATGGAGTATCGTGACCCTGATTCTAGTCATCATTTCTCTATATGTTCTGTTGATGTTTTTTTTTTTGAACGGTCATGTTACATATAAGGTTCTGTTGATGTTGTCTTTTGACTAATACATTCAACATTCTATTCTATAAATATATATGTAAATTCATGGAGTCTTTCAATGCAGGTGGCCACTTTTAGGTGAATTTACTTGTCAAAATGCTGTTTTGGCTGAGCGTTTCATTGAAGCAGGTAGCGCGTATGTATCTTTTTGTCGCAGAAACACTGTTCATCATGCCTCTTTGCTTCGTGCTGTGGTGCATCTTCCATGAAAGAAGAGCCAAGTCTGTCCATTATTCATATGATGCAATATTATGCCAGTCCTGTCAAATGTTGCATTTTATATTATTGATTTTGCACACTGGCTTAAAATGTTCCATTTGTCTTGCATTTGTTATTTTGTTTGGCAGATATGTGCTGAAATTGGAAAAGGCTGATGTATACAGGTTGCCATATCTATCCAGTGGTGCTCCTGGATTTGGTTAGTTTGTCCATACTCCCAGGTTATTTATTTCCATCTCTTCATATATAGTCCTGCCATTCAGTTTGTTATAATGTCCCTCGTCAAAGGAACTTCTCCTAGAATGTTTGAATTGATTAGTTTTTCACTTGACTCGCATTGCCCCTTGAATTAATGTCATCTTGCAAAGCTAGATTAGGTTGCTATATATGTTATATGCGAAAATAATGTTTTCTGAATAAATATAGTAATCTATTTGCAGTGTTTCTAGTTTTTACGATGATGTAAAATTTCTACAATTGTATTGCAATTTGACTTGGTACCTGTTTGTCCTTTTCTTTTAGCTTTGCTTGAAGCTGCAAGGAAGATCAATTTCCAAGATGTACTAAGTAGAATTTCAGCTGGATTTTCGTCCAACAGGTAGGTATATCTATATGCAGAAGAGCATTAGAAAGTTCATTCTGAATACAGTGTACTAAGCTGATTTATTATGTGCAAAAGTAGTGCTCAGGAGCATTAGAAAGTTCATTCTGCATACAAGCAACCGATATATACTGTTCTGTCAAAATGTGGACCCGTGACAATGTATTCCTGTTCTGATACAAAAATGAACATCTTGCTGCAGTTGGGAAAAACCAATACTGCTGGCATGGGGAATATCTGACAAGTACTTACCACTGTCGATAGCTCAGGAATTCAAGAAAGCTAATCCCAGCGTTGTAAAACTAGAGGCTATAGAAGGAGCTGGTCATATGCCACAAGAGGACTGGTAATTGTTTTCAGAAGCTTGATGGGTTCTGCCCATTCACGTTTAAATACAGTTTCTTTTTTTTTTTTTTAAGCGGGTTTACATACAGTTTCTGTGTACATCGACTAACGTTTAGACTCTATATATATGTACATCCTTAACGCGTCTCACATCATCTGCAGGCCGGAGAAGGTTGTGAAGGCGCTGATATATTTCCTGTAAACATGGACAAAGAACAGAACATTCTTGACAGAACAAAGAACAGAACATCCTAGTGTCCAATTTGATTGTGCCTTGGATTGCTTAGATTTAGTGGCGCGTGAGCGTGATGTTGGGGGAGCCCATTAGTTGTATGTCAATACCATGACAGAACAGAACATTAGTGACAGGTCAAGATGTGTGTATATATATCTTAGCGACGGGAAAAACAAATATTTATATATTTACAATTGTGAACTGTGATGTGAACAAGATCAATGACTTTTTAGCTCACATTAGAGATGGATTACATGTTATTTCCCGTCTCTGATATGTACATATTAGAGACGAGGTCTTTATAACAAACATCTCTGCAGAGAATATACATCAGGAACATTTTAGTTTGGACTCAACGTGGAAGAACACAACACAATGAAAGGTCCACGCCCCTCGGGAAAAACGACCAATGCGATTAAGGCAGTAACTAATGGCAATAGTGAACAGGCTGAATGAACATAACATGGCTGATGATTGGAGGCTGAAGCGACTTGAGTAACCTGCAACAGGAGATAGCTAGGCTCAGGCTGTCACCTGTGTGGCTGTGACGCTGTGTCGCCATCGTCACCACTCTGTCCTTGCTTCGCCGCATCGATGAAGCCACTCCCTCCTCACATGAGCTAGCTCTCGCCACCAGGCGCGAGCTCGTCCGGTGCGCGCGGCCGGCGACGCAGCCGTGGACCACCGGGATTGTGCAAATTCACAATAGTCCGTTCCGGCCGTGGTGTCACCGTCTCTGCACTGCCCATCGTCGTCTTACGCGTGAGCACGACATGCCACATGCACGCATGGCCTTATCAGACCACGTCATGTCGTGTACTTCAACAAAACACACATCATATTCTACTTGATTCACTGCAACTCCTACCACAAATTACGGATCTACTCCTGGTAAGGGATCGTCAGAAATGCATTTTTCTCGGCTGCACTTTACTGCCTGCAGAGCCTATGTACGCGTGCGTGCTCCCCGCCATACATGAGAAGCTAGACCTCCAAGAGGTTATAAAAAGAGCCCGAAATACGTCGCCTCGTCAAGCCATCCTACGACGTCTACGTTCGCGCGGCACGTACGTACCAGTACCATTTGAACGCCGAGCGAGCAAGAACAATGGTCAGCAGCCAACAAGCCACCGCAGCCGCGACCTCGCGTTCCTCCTCCTCTCAGTCTCGGCCGCCGCGTCGTCGTCATCGCCCGCGCTGCTGACAACGGCGGCGTCGCGCAAGGTGCTGCACTGGAAGCTGAGCTGCCCCTGGGACGCGATCAAGTTCGGGGCCTGCGTCGGCGTGCTGGGCGCCGCGGGCCTGCAGGCCGGCGCGCAGCTCGGGAGCAAGTGCTGCGACGTCGTGCAGGGGCTCGCGTCGGCCGAGGCGGCCGCCTGCTTCTGCACCACCGTGAAGGAGACCGTGCTCGGCATCCCCACGGAGTGGGACGTCGGTGTCGGCGTCCTGGCCAGCGCCTGCAAGACGGAGCTGCCCGACGGGTTCAAGTGTGTCTGAATGTCTGATGGGCGCTGATGGGCCTGGCGGCCCTGGCCACCAGTGCATGCATGCATATCATGCTCCTGTTGTTGTACTAGTGCAGTGCACTGCACTTGCAACTGTCAATTGTGAAACTGAAACCCCGGCCCCAAATGTTATTTGATTCTACTGTGCCAAGTACTGTAACATTTGCATCGTTTTGCGGCCCTTAGCCTTGTGCAAGTGTTGATGAATGAATAGCACGGATGGCTGTAAATTTGTTTGTTCTGCGTGAGATGAAGTGTCTTAGCTTGCTGTAAAATAGGCAGTAATATGCTTTGAATCATTTTGGGGATCTGATCGTCCGAAAGCAGGCAAAATGTCCAATCGCTCGACTGGCCCGGGTTCTGTCTATTTGATCAGTAACGCCACGCCGTCATCACATGACATGCAGCAGACACCGGTTGCTCGTAGAGCTTGTCAGGATCAGGACTCAGACACTCAGGGCTCAGGAGGGGGCTACTTTCCCCTGCTGGTTTTAGCATGTTATGATCAACGTATGATATGATATAATGCAGGCATCAGGGAACAGTTACCCGACCGAGATCTACCATCTACTTATCCATGGAAAGTTTTCTTTTGATTGTTCCGGCCAGATCTGCTTCTGTTAGACATCCGATGCAACAACCACTAGGAAACGAGGACAGGCTGCATGAGCTTGGCAATCGAGTTCAGCTAGACTGGTTGGTTTCGTGGACTGCACTACAGGCAGGCATGCATGCATCAGGACATACTGGGTCCAATTAATCCAGACAACATGTTTTACGTGCAACTTTGAAGGTTTTTTATGTTTTTATGTATTTTAATTGTTGTTGAAAATAGCAAAAAAAAGTTTGCGTTTATTAGACAATTTTGCTATATTGTTTCTAAAATTATAGAATTAAAACATTTGAGATGTAGTATGATTTAAAAAATATTTCAAAACTGATCCTAACTGTTAAATGTATTTTGTCAGTCAAACTAGATCTTTTTTTTTTTCGAGTCTGTCTATACTAAACATTGAGATGTAGTATGATTTTGCTTCAAAACTGAACACTGAAATGTTTTTGTCAATCAAACTAAAGTCCTTTTCCTTAGGTGGTTTGTCCCCTTTTTCCACTCAAGCAAATTGTTGGATGAAACCACCAAAAATTTGGCAAAGCAAAATTCAGGTGGCAGAAAACCCCACCCCCCACACAAATTTTGGCAGGGCAACAAAAAAATCCAAAAAAACCAAAAAAAACCAAAAAAAAAAAAAATCATGATGAACGAAGTCCAAGGGCGAGCTCCCCTGGCTCCTCCGCCGCCCCAGCGGCAAGCTCGTAGCGGGCCTCGACGGCCAGACCAGCGGCGGGTGGGCGCGGGCCGCCGGCGGCCGAGCAGAGCGACGGCGCGCGGACACTGCCGGGCGAGCAGAGCCTCGGGCAGGCTGCCACAGCTGGGCGAGCCGAGCGCCGGCGCGGGGCTGCCACCGGCGGAGGCGTGGAGAGGCGATTCGTGCGGCCTCCCATCCCCGGCGTCAGGCGTGCGGCCCACCGGCGAGGGGATGCTCACGAACGGAGACGGGACAGAGAGAGCGCGCGAGACAAAACCAGGCAAACGGGACAAACGGCCCAGATCAAACAAACTCAACATCGTCGGGTCACAAATTTGGGTGGAAAAAGACTCAAATCCACACGGGTGGGTTTTAGCTTTTCTGCTTTTTTTTTCCCCAAACCCATATGAAAAAAAACGTGAATCAACAAGGGAGGGATGTTAAGAAGAAGATTACTGTAACAAAATGTAGTGATCTGATCAAGCCCTTTTGTTTAACTCTCTGAAAAAAAAAAAAGTATCAAGTAGATCGAACAAACTTCCTGCAGCATTGCCCATTCAAATTCAATCCCATTGGGCCATTGTACATATTGGCCGGCGAGATGATTACTCCAATGAAAGCATACATAGTGAGCGTAGTTAAACAAATGGTGAGGCTGCTGAGAAGAACGAACGAAGTTTCACCGTCCTCTCCTCTCTTATGTGTTCTGA
>JADLZK010001710.1:0-132009 GCA_015847255.1 Hyparrhenia diplandra
CTAGCCCAGCTGCCAGCAACCAACACTATGTGGGGTGGGGGTCCGGGATATCGGACACATCGCTACTGAGATGCAGCCAACATCGGAGTGCAGATAAATAACGAGTGATTCCAAGCATAGTAGTGTTCCTAGTGTCCAAATAACAACAACAATAGGGCCGGGCTAGAGGCCATGGGCAATACTGTTTTTAATAAAGTCTGAAAAACAGCCCAATTTAATCAATCGACCCAATAGAGATCTATCCATCTCGTTGTAGCGAAACAGATCAACACTGTTCATCTTCTTCCAATGTCGTGTTGGACACTTCTGCACTCTTCTCTCTGCGACACACTTGCTGCGTCCGGGCTTTTTGTTCTAACCCTGATCGCCAAGAACACCACCAAATCTTCTCCATTGCGCTAGCTATGGCAAACCATGTACCATTCTGTTTTTTCGCCTCGCCCGACCTTAACACCATCGAGATGCCACCTCGCTAGCCATTCGGATTCCACCTCCCCAACCGCTAACACATCCTCACTTTTAGGAATATCTGTTGTGATTGGAGCAGCCTCTAGCTCCACTCAGTTCTACACAACATCAGAACAACATTGTTCATTGAACTGCTTTCTCCCTCTCCTCCTTCACGCACGGGTGGGACCTCGTTTTTCTAGTTTTGGCTCCAACCTCGCCACAATGCCGGAGTCGGAGTAGGCGGGAGCACTCCCAAAGAGGCCCTTCCCTCAAGCCCACCTCATCTAACTATTTGTTTTTGAAAATCCTCATCTAACTAGTTGGTCAGGAGAAGCTTTGGTAACTAATGTGGTACTAAATAAGGCAACAATCTTACTATATAAAAAAAATGAAAATGAGGATGGTAGAGGTTATTGCCTCACAAGACGGGTTTGATTTTGAGGCGATGAAAACACATTTTCACAAGCGGTAGTACATCCTCGATCTTGTGAGACCATGCCTAGGTTAATCTAAAACTTTCACAAGTTTATATGGATGCCCCGGGGCTTCTGAAAGGTCACTCATGAACCCGAGTGCTAGTACCGATGAAGAACACGAGGTGGAGCTTGCTGGTATATGGGGTATGGGCAAACTAAATGATGGATCAAGCAATGCAGAGTCTCTAGACCAATGTGGTCCATGATAGTGGATTGGAAAAACGTGAGCCCAGTGGTGCATTGGTGAACATAGGAAGGGCTTTTGAGTTGGTCAAGCTATAAGGAGATACAACACACATAGGCTACAATGCGAACCCACTTGCCATAAAAATTAAACACATACCCTCGATCTCTTTATACCGCGATGTTTTAGCTCTTGCCTCAAGTATATCAAATATTATTTGAACCTAGACGAGGTGTCTCCACTTACATGAAGCTTATTGTGAATCTAGACCCGAGGTAGGTACTTTAATCCTCAATCTTGTGAGACCATGCCTAGGTTAATCTAAACTTTCACAAATGGATATGGATGCGGCTTGAAAGGTCACTCATGAACCCGAAGTGCTAAGCAATGGGATCAGTATGAGCGAGGGAATTTGGCGAGGCCATGGGCCCCTAACATCCACAATAATTTTTTATAGAACATATAATTTAATAATTTATATTAGAAAAGTAAGCGTGGATGGTCAAATCGTGCAAAAAATCCAAACAAATAATATACATCGGTTCTTATATGGTTCCGGCCCCTTATCCATAATTTCGCTCGCGCAATCGATGAAGAACATCAGGTGGAGCTGTCGCGTAGGGTGAGCGCAACCAAAATGAGTAAATTACTTGTCACGGTATTCTAGACCAATGTGTTCCATGACAAAGGTTGAAACCGCGAAGCCCAATTGGTGCATTTTGTGAGCATAGGAAGGGCTTGAGTTGGTCAAGCTTATAAGGAGATACTCCTCCAGATGTCCGTTGAAGAATGCAATCCTAAAGATCAGACACGAATTCACCAATGCACATTGTGAAATTACCAAAATGCCCCTGGAGTCACGTGTTTGCACCGTAGTAAAATCTGGCCCGGCGGAACCTGAGCGGTATGCTTTCTAGAAGACAATTAAATGAGGTGGATGAGAGGAGACCACGGTCCGCATGCAAGCTCAATATGCCGCGACCTCGGGCCGGCTTTTTCGTTCAATTGAGTGGAGGAGCAAAGCCCTCGCCCTCTAGATTTTGTTTTTCCTTTTTCTGCCATGAGGTGGTTGCAGGCTAGCTAAGCCAATAGCAACAACTTTGGCATTCTTTTCGGAAAATATTTAAAACCGGGAGGATGGCGGTCTTTGGGCGGACGGAGGGAGTACAACACGGATACAGAGGCTACAATGCTTAACCCACTTTGCCATAAAAAATCAAAACACATCTCCCGCCGTCTCTTTATCTGCGACGTTTTAGCTCGCCTCAAGTATATCAAATATTCTTTGAACCTAGACCTGAGGTGTTCTCCACTTACATGAAGCTTATTGTGAATCGGGACCTCTAACTGAGCTGCCAAACCCTGTATTAGGTATGTATGTATATAAACCAATATCTTGTTCAGCCGAACATTATTATGAAAAACTAAAATCAGTCGGTTTATCGATCATCGAACGTCACTATTTAGGTGAAAAGATAAAACTTATATTCAAGGAAACACAAGAGGGAGAAAATGAGGAATGAATCCATCCTTGCAAGTCATCCAACCCACGCACGACAAACTCAGTTTGATGATTGGGTAGACGGCAGTCCCGGCGGCGCAACCGGGAAACAAACACAGGAACAGGCATGCTGCTTGCTCGCCAAATGGCAAATGCAGATACGGATCGCAGCAGTAAAAATCAGAGAACTGGGCAAGTGGGCAGATGGCCAATGACTCTACAGTACAGAGGCCGTGCAGTGGCAGTGAGCGAGTGCCGAGTGGGGGAGGTGAGGGCCCCTGGACTGCAGTTTGAACAGCGGACAGGTCCCAGCCGTCACGTCTCCCGGAACGGGACATGAGATGGGAGAGTCAGGAGAAAGCGCCAAACCCAGCACCACAAAATGGCGTCTCGCCCGCCCCGCCGCACGCCGTTGCTGCCGCTGTGCTGCCGCTGCCGAGTGCCGTGCCGAAGCGTGCGGAGGCGCAGGCAAACGGGGAATGGACGAGAAGGGTGCGGTGTGGTGGATGGAACCGTGGGGGCGCGACAGCGACGTGGGATGGTAAAGTGCCTGGCTGCAGCAGGTGCTCTCTGCTCTGATTCTGAACTCTTCTGTCCGGCTGGGTGTGTTTAGATCCCAAATTTCTCCCCAAATTTTACTATGCGAAAAGAAGATTCCCCATCACATCATACGTGGGCGTCAAAAGGTAAAAAAAAAATAACGGGATTTAGATGTATTTTGTAGGGCCAGTCTTTTTGAGTCTGGGCCAAGTGGTTGGATAATATTTCTGTGAAACAAATGGCGTCTTCAAATAATGTCACATCCCTCAAATTGCCGCTTTAGGGGTGTGTTTTGCCGAATTTGGGGCTGAAATTTGGATGGATGTGATGAGTATGTCGTATATCGCATTTCAGAAGACGTTTCGTTGGATGTAAATATTATCAAACGGGGAAGGGACAAAAAGAATCGTCAAATGCATCTAAACTGTGTAATTATTTTAATTTTTTACGCTATTTTTCGTTTCATCCATGGTTGCCCGGCCGCAGCGGATGTGATGAAATCTTCTGCGTAACTTTATTTCTGTGCTAAACACACCCAGGGATCTAAACACACCGCAGACGAGCTCGCCCAGTCAGTCACTCGGTCAGTGTCAGTCAGTATCAGTCAGTCAGTCAGTAGCCCAGTACTGATGGTTTTACTCCTGTTCAGTGTAGCACAGCATGCTAGTAGGGTACGTACAGTACGCTACTAGTAGTACTAGCTCCTCCTCAATCTCTACCTCTTACGTGTACGGTGTACACCTACAGTACGTAGTATACAGTATACCGCTAGCTTTCACTTCACAGTAACAGTGCGTCCGGGTCCACGTCCATCTGCGTTGCTGCCCAAACCAGTGCTGCGTGCTTGCTGCGTGCTGCCCCCGTGTCAATCGCCCAACGGACAACCGCTAGCAGACGACGAACGTACGAGGCACAGTTTGCTGTACAATCTGAAACGCACTAATGCAGTCAGATTTGCTGTGGGGGTGGTCCTAAAATGCATCTCATTATCTCAATGCTCGAGTCATAAAAATCTCAGCTAAACCATACAGTAAATATCCTTCAAAGGTCCAGTTAATGTAGTACTCTACACGCATGGTCCAGTAGAACAAAATACTACTAGTTCAGAATCAATTCATGCATAGGGTACAAGTACACAACATCTCAACCATGGCAGATCCACGGCAATGTAGCAACAGCAGCCCATATCTTAACAGGCACACATACCAGAGTGAGACGAGCCATGTTGCTTCTTATGGCTCACACACGCATCTCTCTCTCATTACTTAATTAAAATTAATTAACAACGGTCACCGGCAAAGCAAAGCGGCTAGACGCCACACACAAGACCAGCTGCCATTCCAGACGGCAAAGCTGTCGTGTCAAAGCGGTCGCCGGTCTAGGGGAAGAAGAACGGGTTTGTAGTTGGGAACGACGCCGGCGGGTGAGACGGCGGCGGCATGCCGCTGTTCGCCCCGGCGGCGGTAGAGAATCCTGATGATGCTGCAGAGTGGTGCAACGGCACGTGAGGGGAGCCCTGCGTTTGCCATGCCCAGGTGGGGGAATGGCTGGGCACCCTGCTCAGGCCTGCGCTCCATTGGCCTTTCCTGAACCTGCACAAGCGCAAGCATGGGCTTTGTAAAGTTTTGACCACAGTAAACGTTTTCACCTCAAAGACGTTCACAGGAAACAGAGTGAACAAACAACCAAATATGGATCAGCTAATGTTGATTCGGTGAGCATGATAAATTATTCTGATTCTGTTTTAATTTATTTATTTATTGTATAGTACTGTACTCCTATGTTAGTTCTATTTCCCGTAAATTCAGAGCATCCTCAGGAATAAAAGCTGCGACACGTGATTCCTGATCAGCGTGGTACTAAGATGCATCCCATGTTATGTCAATGAACGGCCTGGTCGAAACATCAATCAGCTCACACGCCAAACAGTACCTGGGATTAGTACTCCTAGACTCCTAGTACCACAGCTGATAACCCCCCAAAAAGGGCTGTATAGTGTATATATCCAAATAACAAGGCATTTCATAAGAAATTTCAAAGCAAGTTAACTGTTTGTAGGGAATCAGGCAACAAGAAATGTTTATCTAGCTAGTCTCAGTCAAAAAGTTAGTCATCTGGGAGATATATATTCTGCTTAATTGTTTCTTTTCATTATTTTCTTTTTTGGAACACAGGGCATGTTCAGCTAACCATCCTGTATGGTTAGTGTGGAATAACTGATGGTGTATGAATAGCAATTTTCATGTGTAACAAAGGGATCCTGGTGATACCTGGTGGTTCGGAAAGAAGCCATGACAAGCTGACGAGTACAAGAGCTGATGGTGGGATGGCACTGCTGGGTTTTGGTGATACCCAGGCCAAAGGGACGATGAGCTCATTGGCTACAGCAGCAGGAGATAGGAGCAAATACTGTAAGATCAATAATAGTTGTAGGACCTGGACCACGAATTAATATCTCAACAAACAATATACCAATCAAATAATCCTATGAATCTTTATAGGTCAGGAGTTATTAGTAGGAACTAGTATCAGAGGTCCAAGACTCTACAAACAAGACAGTTCAACCTACATTTGCTTCCACCTTAAGATTTAATTTTTCTTGACACCTCTTTAGCTACCATAAGTAGAAGGTTATATACTGAAAAATTGAATGGACCATTTTACCTGAGAGGCCATCGTATTTGAAGATTCAGGGGAATCACATGTTGGCTGGAGGCCAGTTAAGGTGTTGTCCCTTTTTGGATCTTGCACAGTAGGTTGTGAAATCCGCAAATCCAAATCAATGGCATCGGCATCAACAATTGCTGAGATCGTAGAAAACCATGAGATACATCTCAGGACACTTTGGCTTATATGAAAAAAAAAAGTCAGATGACAAGGCTGATTGTAATACCCTCAGTTTCGGTGTCAGGCAGGCTTTTATCTCCTGCATTGTAGGAGCTAGGCTCAAAGTTAGTCACCGCTTCCCTCCCATTGAATCGAAGGGCTGCCCTGTCATAAGCCCTACCAAATTGCAATGGCAACAAGCATTAAAAAGTCAGCAAAGTTAATGAAGCTGATGAAACCAGCATGCCCTTAGAAAATGAACCGTGAAAGCTACAGTAGTACCTTGCGGCTTCAACTTCGCTGTCAAAGAGCCCAAGATAGATGTACCTGCATGTGAATTCCAGTTGTGAGATACTCTGTCTCACCAGAGGGATGCTGCCTACACTGGTAGGCTTTGACAAAACTGGTCCTACACTACGGGGTGCAGGAATCGCGTTGTCTGCAAATGCTCATATCTGAAATCTAGTGGTTGCTGCAAATAGATCTGTATGATATTGTTAGGTGCCACGGCAAAACAATGAGTGGTGGAAGAGCAGCTTCCACCAATATAACAGAGACATCGTACTAACTCCTAGTAACATACTCCTACTAGCACTAGTAGTAGATAACAAGCACACTGCCCCCAACTAGAATCACCTTAAAATCATCCGCAAGCTGCAAGGACCTAACATGAACTTAAATTATGTCGAACCAATCATCAACTGCCCACATGTCTAATGTGAAATCAAGGCAACTTCATCTAAGCGCTTTTTGCTCATAACCATGCTCTTAATAAGCTAATAATACTTCTATTATAGAGTATAAAAAGGGAAAGACAGGGGCTACTAAGTATGCAGGTCAATTTTTACTGCCACTGCCAGCTTACTTCTTGCCAAGAAGTTGCCCCATCCTAGCTTCCCAGCGGCCGCACTTGTGCAGCGTCACGCCACGGTACTTGGAGCTTCCCCTCGCGAACCCGGTGCTCTGGCGCCGGAGTATGTGCACGAACTCCTCCTTGGTCCAATTCCTCATCTGGAAAGCACATCCATCGTCATCAGTCCACCGCGAAACTATCGATCATGGAGAAACTGTAGATGCCATTTGATGTTTCCATGCAACTATTACCTGTTTCAAATCATCCTCGTAGTCGCCCAGACTGAAGTTGATGTCCGCCTCGAGGCCACGGAACTTGATCGCAGCTCGATCGTACGCCCTGGTTGATCCAAACTTACCATTTCAAAAACGCTTATCGATCACAAAACTGCAAACCAACAAGAATTTAAGGAAGCAAAAGCTTCCTAACCTCGCAGCCGCGTGTGCAGTGTCAAAACCACCTGGGTAGAAGGGCGTCAGCACATCGAAACCAAATCAAACGGAGCAAAACTAATCGACAGTTCATAGAAGAAGCTCGAGCTCAGGCACTCACCTAAGTAGACTTGCTTCCCGCAATCCCTGCTCAAATCAAGCAGCAGCAGCGAAAAGAGGAGGAGGAGAAGAAAGTGATCACGAGCCATAAGCGGATGGATTAGTACAGTACTAGTAGATGGTAATTACGAAGGTTCAGAATTTGATGAGTACCAGATGTGCGACTCCCAGCGTCCCGTCCTCCTGTAGAAGGTGACGCCCCTGTACTGCGAGCTGCGAGACCTCGGCCCACGCCGCGTCTTCTTCGGTGGCGCCACCGGCCTCTGGGCCACGACGAGATCCTCGGCACGCCGGGGCTGCCACACCGGCACCGGCGCCGGTTCCGGCTCGGTCGGCGGGGTCGGGGACGGGAAGAGCTGGCGCGTCATGAACCCCGTGGACGCGCCCGGCGCCATCTCGCCGGAGCAGTCGTCGTCATCGACGGGCTCTCTCGAGCAGGCCGAACCGGAAGCCGCCGTCCGCGGAGTTGAGGACGGAGGAGCTCGACGTGCCCGAGTCCGCCGGCGACGCTACATTGAGATCCAGCACCATCTCCGCTCCGGGGCCCGCCGGAGCCAGCCAAAGTCCACCTCCCTTCCAAGCTTCGACTCACCAGTCGGTTACCCTGCCTGCCGGCCTGTCTGTCACCACTCACCACCGCCTGCTTGCTGCTGCTGCTCCGCCCCGAGGCAGAGCTTGATCGGCGGCGTCAGCCCCACGCGTCTCTATGGCGCCTGAGCAGGAGTGTAGCAGCCACGATAAGTAGCGTGGTGGGAGGAGGAGCAGTGGGTGGTGGTGGTGGCCGTGGCCATGGGATGAGGTGAGGGGAGGACGAGAAGGGGAGAGGGAAAGGGCAGCGGAGCAGCAGTGCAGTGGGAGAAAAGGGAAGGGAGATGGGACGTCGAGGAGGGGGTGAAGGGTATCAAAGGTAAACTATTTTTGTGCAAGGGAGCTTCGCTACGGGCACGCGCGCCTCCGGCCACGGTGGTTAACGTGTCGCCCGCCGGCTCGCCGGAGCCGGAGTTTGCCATGGGTTTTATAGCTGCACATTAACCGCAGGTTGTTTTTTTTAGCAGCTTCGTTGACATTGTCTTTCTTTTCCCCCTGTATCTTAGGGTCTAGAAAGATCTGTTCAAAAGAAATTAGATTTTTTATATGTCGCCATCTTTAGTGGCAATAATTGATAGCTATTTAGCTAGTGTCACCTAAACATTCTACACAAGAAACATAAAATATATATTTTTCTAATTTGGTTAAATCAAGTCTTATCATAAAACACATGGTACTATGAAAATGATAGACAACTTTTACCAAAAGATATGATTTGTTTGAAAAGCAAGTACTAAAATATTAGTCGGCAAGACTACAGGCACTATCATAGCACACTTGCGCAAGTGGTCTTGACATGAACGTAAGCGTTAGCAAAACTTTATAACTACAACGTAAAGTTGGTCCTTATAAATGAAGTAATGTGCGGTTGATAATACATATCTTTTGAAGTGTCCACTGACAACATATGTCGTTTTATATAGCACGTTTGTACTACTACTTTAACACTCCCATCAAGTGTGTCCCGATATTTTCGGAATCCTCGGTGATATCTTCCAAACACCCATTTATCTAAACAAACCGGCAAAACCACGCCAAGTGACACCAATAAATAACTAGTTAAGCCCCTGGATTAGAGTGTGCGGTGCGGCCATCTTTGGAAAGCTGGCAAATCAAGACGACGGCACTGAACCATAGTGCCGGGCACCGGTTCATTTGGTCGGTCGGTCCTCCCTCAAGATGGCAACGGGTATGTACCCGATGGATACTAGTTATCCATATCCGTACCCGCCAGGTCAAATCCGTACCCGTCGGGTTACCCGCGAAAGCACATGGATACTGATTTCATTCCATACCCGTGCCCGATGGGTAATTTTTACCCGACGGGTAATCCATACCCGCTAATAAACCCGAGTTTATGGGCTATATTATATACTCATATGCTTATATGGGCCAAATACTGAGCTATATGGGCCAAATTCATGAACAATACACTAGAGTTCAGGAATATACATACACTCAAATGCTTTTATGGGCCAAATTAATGGGCCATAAGCTTACTTGGGCTAAAATTGTAGAGTCGGATTATATATTTGTACGGGTATTTTCTACCCGCGGGTACGCGGATATGGATACTACATTTCCATACCCGTACCCGTCATACCCGCCGGATACAATATTTTACCCACTAACATATCCATGGATACCAAATGCGTTCCATACCCCCTATCACTTTATCGGGTAAAACCCATCGGGTTTTCGGGTTTCGAATACCTGTTGACATCTTGAGTCCTCCCATCCCTCCTTGGCTTGATACTACGCCATCCAGCCAATCAGCAGCCGACAGTGTGTGGACCAATAATGCCAGCGCGCAGTGGCCGCCCGCGCGACCCACAGCCAGCTCCTGTTGTACGGCCGGTGTTGAAAAACAAATCACGCGTCGGCCAAAATACGTTTTTAACCGGTAATTATAAAAACAAATCATCATTGGCGATCGATCTAGTTTTAACGCATCGGACACTACAATAGGCGCATTATTGGCACTTTGGCAGTGCAAAATCCTAGATTGGCACTTTGGCTGCAAAATCCTGCATCCTGCAGCCGCAGTGCCGCAAGGGCCCTCCCGCGGCGGCACGGGTAGAATGGTCGAAGCCAGCCGCCCGCCGCTGTCCGGGCGCCGACTCGGCGCGGCGGCGCGCGAGCAGCGGCCCCTGGCATCCGCCGTCCGCGCGGCTTTGGGCAGGCCGGCAGTGGGTGACTGGGACGCGCGTAGGCGTAGCGGCCGAGCTCCCAAAATCGCAAGTCTCCGCGGCGGGCACGAGATGCACGCGCGGGTAGTTGGCATTGGCAATGGCAAGGGAACTATCAGATCAGATGAGATCAGATCCAGATCTTTCTGCGGCCTCGAGCCCAACCCCAAACTGTTCTGAACCGTCCATCGGCCATCTACATCAACAGTTGCTCGCTCGCCCGTGCTGACGCGCTGAGCCCGTCAGCTGCTGCGCATGCGCTGCGCCCGACGCCCGTCAAGTCCGTGGCTCCGGTCAGGCGTACAGTACTAGTATGGTGCCGTGCCGCCGCAGGCACGCGCGCCGAGCCGCACATACGTATACGTACCTGTCCGTCCGTGCACGGTGCGCCGCCTCGTGCCGTCATGCGCCGACCCAGCGGGCCGGGAAACGTCGCTCGTCCCGTTTCCAGAAATGCACCGGCGGCACGGACCTATCCCATCCGCACGCTCGTGAGCCGTGCGGGGAGTAGTAGGTTGGCCGCCGAGGACGGCGACAGCGCCACCCGTGTCTTTCCGCCGGCCGGCACAGTGCTTTGACTTGAATGGTCATTGGAGGATGCCTTCATCTGCACCGGCTGGCTGCAGGATGGACGATGGCGTGCGTACTTGCTCCGTGCTGCCCGTGCGTCGTGGGGAACCAGCTGGGAGAAGAAAGAAAAAAAAAATGTGGAGAGGGGAGAGCGAGTACTCCGTATCACTATCCGCGTATATTAACTGCGGGATCGTGATGGATTGCGCTTGCGCGCGTCGTACGGCTTTGGGCGACGTCTTTCTGTTCAGAGCGCATCGTGTTTTCGACTGACTTGAGATTAGGGCTGTACAGGTACAGTATACCTAACTATTTTTCTTTGACAATGTAACAGTATCACTATTAGTTATTACTGGTAAACACATGTCAGTACGTAACACAGAGGATTAATACCGTGGCGGTTTTTGCTTGTTTGGTATAGTTGCGTCTCATCCTGATCCCGACTGTACGGTTTGACTTGTTCATTCGTTAGGCTTGCGCACTGATCATGGTTGGAGAGCATAATGAATTAAAATTCTCTGAAAATTGGCCCAGTCAAACGGCTGAAGGGCTGGTATTTCGTTTTTTTCGGGTGGGCCGTGTGTTGAAATTGCACAAAACTTGGCCCGACTCAGTTGACCCAAAGGCTTTAGCCCATTTACTCCAAACAGATCCCTAGGCCCCTATTTTTAGAGCAGAAGGGATATAAACGTTCCCCTAGACCCGACTCCAAACCCTTCCGCCGCCGCCGCCGCCGCCGCCGCCTGATAGCTCCAGCGTCGTCGCCGTCGACTGTTCGGCTGCCGTACTCCCTCTACGAGCTAGGCATCACCTTTGCCGGTCCAACATGGGGTAATTCATGATGCTGTGCTCTCAATCTCGTTGCCTAGTTGTTCTACTCTATTCTGTGAAAAAAATTGCCTTTTTTTCTCTCTTTCGCTCCCAGATCTATGATGATAATAACAGCGGATTCAACGTGTTATCTTGTGATGCGTCATCTTATATCTACTTGTTCGTTCGGTCTATAATTTTTGCTGTATTGCTACAGGAAAATCAGATCAGATAAGTGAAACATGCGTAGCAATTTCTGTTAGGTTGACTATCTGATGGTTGTGGTAGAGGTTTCATGTGCTTCGTAGTAGTGCGCACTGTCTATTGCCTTGTTAGAAGTATGATTTGTACCTGGAGCTGGCATAGTTTTTTTTGAGAAAAGTGGAGCTGGCATAGTTTTTTTTGAGAAAAGTGGAGCTGGCATAGTTTCATTCCTGATTCATCACATTTCTATTATCTATAATATACTGAATTAGCTCAAATTGTACACCAATCGAATAGACTATAATGGTGGACTCTCTGCTATAGTGATAATACCTGTTATGCATTTTCGTTATGATTGGTCTGTAATGAGGAGCGCTTGCCCATATTATCTACAGCTACAGCTACAGCTACTAACTTCTGTACACTCCTACAAATTAGAAATTCAGAAGCTTAGCACTCTGTTAATCCTGAGGCAGCTAACTATTATGTGGGGAACCCCTTCCTCCAAACAAACCCACCAGACGAGTTATGACTTTTTAGTGCCTTGAATTGTAGATTCAGGGAGTATCATAGTGTGATTTTCTTTTGACTTCCCTTTGGTTCTCTTATGTTTATGTAGCAGGCTGCATAGAGCAAGTGCTGTAATCAGATCCCTTTTCCCAGGCACCACCAATTTAATGCTGTACAATGCCTTATAAAATCACATTGAATATTTTTTCACAATTAATCTGGATTTAAGGATGTGCACCCTTGTTAATGGAGACAATAGTCCTCATGTGGCTCCATATTTCTTTGAGATATGCTAACATGTTGAATTGTTGACCCCCACATTGTATCACATAGTCACATCTGGTATCACTATCACTGCCAGTTGCCCAGTTATGAAAAAGGACAATAAATCTTTTTTATTTTCCATATAAGCTTTCTTTGAAATGCCCCTGGAAGTCTAGATATTTTTGTACTGTTTTTTTTCGCTGCAGTTTGAGCCTTTTTTTTAATATGATAAGCTCATATGGTCACTGAATATTGAATAAGTCCTTACTGTGTTATGCTTTTGTTTAATTGGAGCTTCATGCCTCTCAAGTTAACTGTATTCTCAAGGATATACTTCACAACCAAATGGGAAAATTCATTCCAAAGTAGAGGTTAGCAATCAGTAGAGTTCAGGTCTTAAACTATACGGATGAATACTACTCTGCTTTGTAAACACCGTTTTGTAGCCCGGTAATCCTTTTGTACCTGGAACTTTATACATCTTAAACTGAGTCTACAAAGCCATAAGATTTTTGCCTTGTTATGCGAGCTGAATGAATTAGAATCCAGCCTTTATGGTTTACGAACAAGCAGCAACTTAAGCACTTAGCTGTATAGCTTTCTTAATGTTTAAATTGAAAATGTTTGATGTGGCTACACTTGGTGTTAGCACATATTTTTGGATGCTAATGTTTGTGATTCTGCTGCAGTAAGACACGTGGTATGGGAGCTGGGCGCAAGCTCAAGACCCACAGAAGGAACCAGAGGTGGGCTGACAAAGCCTACAAGAAGAGCCATCTTGGCAACGAGTGGAAGAAACCCTTTGCTGGTTCATCTCACGCAAAGGGAATCGTCCTTGAAAAGATGTGAGTTCACGGAACAGCAGATTCCATTTCTTCTGAAGAACAGGCAATTTAACCAATACCTGACATGAACCACTTCATTTGCAGCGGCATTGAGGCTAAGCAGCCTAACTCTGCTATCCGTAAGTGTGCTCGTGTCCAGCTGGTGAAGAACGGGAAGAAGATTGCTGCCTTTGTGCCAAACGATGGTTGCTTGAACTACATTGAGGAAAATGTAAGTTCTATTTCTCCAGCTCATAGGACTCCTCACCATAAACTGATGTTGTTCCTCCTTCCTGCTTTTCGTCGCTGTTCGCTTCTAATGGTCACACACCCTTTCTCTGCAGGATGAGGTGCTGATTGCGGGGGGTTCGGTCGTAAGGGCCACGCTGTGGGAGATATTCCAGGAGTCCGTTTCAAGGTCGTGAAGGTCTCTGGTGTTTCCCTGCTCGCCCTCTTCAAGGAGAAGAAGGAGAAGCCAAGATCTTGAAACTCTATTCCCCCTCACCACAGTGAAACCTGTAATGCTTTTGGAGTTTTTGGGCCTGTGGCGCACCGCCCACCTGTAGGGCTCTCATACCAGAACCTCATGTTGAGATGAACCTAGCAGTTGTTTTGCCATAGTTTTGTTGAAAAGCTTCTGAATTTGAATTCTGTGTCCGAAACTGCTTATCAGTGTGTGATCTGTGATGCAATATCGTCATTCCTTGGTATCCTGCTGGTATGTTTCTGTCTTTCCTAGTCTGAGTCTGGTGTCAAAGTTGGTCGAGCGTCGGTGCAGTCACTGTTGCCAACCCGACTGCCACTGTAGAAACTGAATCACCTGAAGCTCTGAAGAGGTGAGTGATGTGCGGATCGACGGCTCCGAAGCTCTGAAGAGGTGAGTGATGTCCCGGCTTCTGCATTGCTGCGATTATGCTCTCTGTGGTGTACTACTAGCGAAGCAGTGGAAATCTGGAAACTTCGACTCGATCGCAAATCGGGAGGTTCGGGCCCGTACCACATCCCTATCGTGCCAGGTCAGCAGTCTATCCGGGTCCGCCTTCCCTATGGCCACACCTATCTGTCAGTACACGCCCTTCACGGATCTCACCACCTCCACGTGGGGCCACACTGAATCTCACGCTCCTGCCCCGCCGTGTCAGTGTCAGGACCCCACGAGGCGGCATCGCGTCGCGGGCCGCCAGGCGAGGCGAAACGAACCTGCATGCCTCGCCCTGGTGCCGCCTGGGTGTAATAAAAGATTGGCGACGAAGCAAGGAAGGCAGCCGAATCCCAACTCCTGTGTGTGCGCCATCCCCTCGTCGGCCGCTGCTGCTGCTGCTGTGTCCCCTCCCAGCCGCTCCCGCCCGGAGCACGCCGCCGCCGCCGCCGCCGGCGCGGGCGCGCACCGACGCCGTCGCGTCGCATGGATATGGCCCCGCGACCGTCTCCTCCAACCCGCGCTCGGTCGAGGATATCTTCAAGGACTTCTCCGGCCGCCGCGCGGGGCTCGTCCGCGCCCTCACCTCCGGTAACGACCGCTCCCCCCGTCTGTCTCGCCGCTGCGCTCTGAGACCCGCGCAGATCTAACGAACGCTTTGCTTCGCGCGTCGTTCTGGTGCAGATGTGGACGAATTCTGCGGCTTGTGCGACCCAGGTGAGTGAGATCGATCGATCCGCGGCGAGCTCTCGCGCGGTGCGTGGGTGCGTCGAGTGCTGGATCCGGGCGGGAAATGAGCGGATCGGTGTTTCCTTTTCCTGCGTGCAGATAAGGAGAATTTGTGTCTCTACGGCCTTCCCAACGGGAGCTGGGAGGTGTCGCCGCCGGCGGAGGAGGTTCCTCCGGAGTTGCCCGAGCCGGCGCTCGGCATCAACTTTGCGCGCGACGGCATGCAGCGCCGCGACTGGCTCTCACTCGTCGCGGTCCACTCTGACTCGTGGCTCATCTCCGTCGCTTTCTTCTACGGTGCTCGCCTCAACGCCAACGACCGGTACCAATTCTATTCTGCTACCAACGCTGGAATGCTGGATTCGATTCGCCTTCTCAATCGGTTGCCTGCCTTTGCGTGAGAGGGTAGAATGCTTGTTCTTAAATTCACTTCTCGAATCTGTGGTTTTGTTAACTTCATTGTTTGCCTTTTTTTTCCGTGAATTAGTACCCTTGTTTGATTAGGTGATTGGGATACTTTGGGGGATGTTCGTGTTTATGATCTACATTATATTTATTTTATTTCACTTGGTGCATGTGTTTGCATGTGCACATGTTTATTGTGCTCCTCTTTTTGTTTCCTTTGAGTGAATTGGGGGTCATGCTTTGGGGATGAGCTCGCTTTGTCTGTACTTTTGCACGCTGTTCTCTTTCCTTTTTGTTTCTGTTTATGCTGCATGAGTGCATGGTGCAATCAGAATCGTCACTCTTTATATTTCATAATGACGCATTTCATAGAATTCTGATCTCGGAGTAGTACTGCGGAGATCATGGGTCCATCTGTTTATTATGGGGGTGTCAAACTATCGGTCCCTTTTCCACTATTTATTATAGAAAATCATGTGCAGCAGTTGAGGATCTTGTGCTTTTATCTTGCTGTAGAACTGCATGCTCCATTGCTTCTAAGGGTTCTGTAATCAATCTTTTTTTATAGAGAACAGTGCCACGGTTTAGAACAGAGCTTAAAGAGGCATCCCTCAGCAAGTACTCTTATACATTTATTGCTGGACCATCCATTTCCAAATGCATTTGAACTTCTTAGCGAATCTTTTAATTTTTTATGCTTGCAACTCTAAACTCTTGCAGAACGTCCTAAAATGCTGCAGCTTGCTTGCTAATGCAATTGCTCTATGTTTGCCTAGAAAGAATTTAGCTAATTGGAAAGGTGGGAAGTTGAGATGTATTACAGTCAGGGTTGCCCAAACAATTGTGTCATTGAAAATACAAAACGGTATCTTGATCATTGAAAATTCAAAACGGTATGTTGAAAACACAAAACAATTGTGCCCAAACAATTTTAGCTAATTGCCCAAACAATTGTGCCAATATATCTACAGGTATGTTGATCATTGAAAATACAAAACGGTATTACTCGAGGGATGTGTAGAGTCATGGCCAACATGGGCCGTATATTAGTGACATCTATTTATGCTTTTTTTCTTCTTCTTAATTTTCTGTTTTTCCTGCTAGACGAGTGTTTAAATTCCTTTGCTTTTTTTGAGTATTTAATGGTTTTTTAGTGTATAAGAAAAATGTTGTTTTCGTCATTAAATTTATACCTCTTGTGCCTCATATCAATATTCTCAGAATTTAACTGCATGTTCCATTACTCCTAAGTGCCTACTTTGTGGAGGTTTAGGTTTATGTATTTCAACAGCCTTCTCTATTGATTAGATTGCTAATTTGCACTTTTTCTTTCATCTATCACAAGTTTTCCTTTGTGATTATTACAACAGAATGTTATGCATAATTAGTCCTCTGAATTCCTTTTCTATATGTTTCTCTATGCAGTTGATCCCAGATAATTTTCAGTTTCAGGGGATTTTCCAAACTTCCAATTTGCCTTTTGTTCTTGGGACCTTAGTTGTTCATCTCTGCACCTGAAAATAAAATGAAATTCCCTTAACTTGAACACTTTTGGGAGGCGTAGATCTTAGTTGTTAGGTCATCATTCGTTCCACTGTATGCCTGTTCTGTCTTTTTGATAGTGGGATATAGCTTTCCCATCCCTTCATCTTTTTAGGGACACGTTTTTTGGGCCTAAGTACTCTGATACCCACCTTATTATCTCAGTGATGTTTGGATATGATGTCCAGATGGTGTTATTCTGACAACTTAATGACTCTGAATGTTTTCTTTGCGAACACTTATGTATTGTTTTCTTCTGTAATAATTTGAACTACTTGGACTCTTGGAGGGATTAATCTGCATTGTTTTCCCCCAGAAAAGCTAATTAGAAATTTGGACTGTAGGTCTCTTTGTAGCAATAAGATACTATTAAAGATCAAGGCTGGAAAACTGGTTGCAAAAGAAGGAAATGTTTTTCCCTAATTTGGGACAGAATTGATGCAGCCCCTGATTCAATTATTTACTTTTTTATATATATTTCAGGAAGCGCTTATTCAGCTTGATCAGTGATCTTCCTTCTGTCTTTGAAGCATTTGCGGACAGGAAACACGGTAGAGATAGGTCTGGGGTTGATAGCAGCATCAAGTCCAGACACTCATCAAAGGTGCCGCATTAATCTTTCCGATAGTTTGTTTTTGCTGTAGTTTATGTACAAAATCTTACTCAGAATGAGTTGCTTCTTTCTCGGGCAGAGAGGAAACGATGGCCATGCGAAGAATTCCAGGGCAGCAGCTCCTGCTACCAAAGAGTATGACGACGACGATGACGAGGAAGACGAGGAACACACGGAAACCTTTTGTGGAAGCTGTGGCGGCCTTTACAACGCAAACGAGTTTTGGATCGGCTGCGACATATGCGAACGGTGGTTCCACGGCAAGTGCGTGCGGATCACCCCTGCCAAAGCGGAGCACATAAAGCACTACAAGTGCCCGGACTGCAGCTCGAAGAAAATGAGGCAGTAGGTCCCCGTGTGCACCGGCCGTCGCTGACCCACTGATCTGATCCAAACCATACTTCGTTGTTTGCCCCAAAGTCGCAACTAGCAGATGTGAATTCCTTCATTTAGGACATTTGTGGGGTTGTTATGTGGGTGGTAGGAAGAGGCAAAGGACTGATAGATACATGCTCGTCGCTCGTTTTTTTTTCCATATATAATGGCTGGTTCATTGTTCATCGTTTTGCTTGCTTCGTCGCAGTCGTTGTGGCGGATTGAACTGATGAGTGGTTTGTTCCTGCTAGTTGTAGGCTATTTCACTGATCTGCGTGTGTATGGTCCTGTCAAATTTGTAGGCCTGAAACCGTAGTTCCATTTGTGGGCTGATTTGCCGGCAGTCGGCGGCAGAAGTGCTCGTTTGCCGGCAGTCGCCCGAGGAGATTTTTGCATTAGAAGAGCTTGGGATTCCTACATTAGCCAGAACCTGCAGCTGAACCATGTGGCCTCTGGCCTGATCCAGCCATGATCGGAAAATGGGTCAGGCAACCAACGCGCCCCCCGCCGCTCTCCTTCCCAGCTACAGCGTCGTCATCCGCTGGGCTGGGCTGCTATCCAAACAGCCGCTTTTGAGAAGCTTTTTTAAAAAAAAAAAAAAGTGTGGGAAACAAGGATATTAATTTGGACATTACATTTGAGCATACAAACCCCACGAACCGGTACACTTCTCCATTATAAAACTACTGGAACAATGAAGTTGAACAAGCAATTTGGTAAAGTCGGAATTCATCAAGAACAGATATATGTAATATAATAAGTAGAAAAAAAAACGTGCAACGAAGATAGGAGGCGTAGAATAACATGTGGCTAGGCAAGCCAGAACTCTGGGCCCACACGTCATACATTTACCATTTCGATCAACATTAAAATTTCTTGACCACGCTTTGGCTATCTTTAATTAACTGGACGACGGCCCCGGCGCCGGTGCTGGCGACGGTGCATCGGAGGAGCTGGATTCTGAATCAGCCAGCCTCAAATCCGCATAGACGACGCGGCCTTCGGACTCGGAGCTGCCGCCGTCGCTCGAGCCGTCGACGCTGCCGAGGACGTGGATGCCTTTCTTGGCGGCAGAGGCTGTGGTGGCGAGGTGGCAAAGGAGCAGGCCCATCAGGGCCAAGCTCAGCATGGCCACACTGATCTTGTTGTGGGACGGCATGTCTGTGTCTTCCAAGGTACGGTCTGGTTGATTGCTTTGTATTATTCTAGCTCGAACGCTCACAAAGGTAAGGTTTTATATATAGTGCTGGGATCCACGGCCGTTTGTGGTGTTTGCGTGAAAGTGGGTTTATTCCTAATTTTGGGCGGTTATGAATGCAGCCCTCCGTTTGCCGGCTTTGAATAGGCCTTGTACGTGCCACCTGCCACACATGCCTTCATTTCCTCCGGCGTCCCTGTTTATGCTATAGACCGAAACGTCGATTGCGGACACGCTTCACCTTCAGTTATTATTCATCGACCTTTGTCTAATCATTTGAGATCATGTTTGTTTGGATCAAATTCAATTATAATAATGTGTGATAAAAATAATCTCTAGGTGATGACTATAATTTCTACTCATGGGTTCACAATATAACTTCAACGTTTAATCGAGAGTTCGTGGCGGCTTCCTCAACATGGAACCCTCCAGGTGTGAACGAAAACCGGTCAAACCCGATGATCCGTTTGACCACCCCTTCCACTGCTCTTCTTTCTTCCTCTCGTGGCGCACCGGCACGGCCCACGCGCTCAACTCAAGCGCAGACGAGGCTTTCTTTCCTCCTCCTCCTACCCCCACCCGCGCCCACCGAAGCTCGCCGGGCGCCTCCCCACGCGCCATCGCTTCCACCCCAACTTCTCCCCGACTATTGATTACCCGACCGACTAGGGGAGGTAGGCAGGCCCGACTGCGAAAATGGTCGTTGGGCGGCTTAGAGTGCGGTTGGCGGTGTGGGGGGCGGTTGGGCCAGGTCGGGCGAGGGAATCTCGCCGGAGTCGGAGGAGAGGGTGGCGTGGGAGGACGGGGCTCGACGGTGTCGGAGGCGGATGCAAGGCGGGGGAGGGGGAGAAGGGGGCTATCGCGAAGCACCCTAGCGCGCCTCACGACGAGGTGCAGGGGGCGGCGGGGTCACGCTAGCGCGGCTGCGCGAGGAAGAAGAGCCCGTTGTCGTGGGCCGGGTCGAGGTTCGCATAGGGGTGGTTGGCAGGGTCTCCCACCAAAGGTGGTGAACCCTAGCACGCCTCCCCCCGAGATGAATGGGTGACGGGCGCTCCACGAGAAACTGATGCAAGTGGCAGATAGGGGTACGTGATAGAAGACACCAGGGTCGCGCCCATGGCTGTACAAACAGTACGACCGTACATGGCCTCAAAAAATAAACCCATTGGTGGAAGACTATGTATTATTAGGCCAGAGTGCATCATAAGTTAGTTCGTTCTCTCTCCGCTGACCGCTCACCTCCTGAAGTCCACAGCCCTCATGGCTCATGACGCTTCATGTGTTCATCTCATATAATTGTATCGTATTCTCGTATATACCAGTTCGCTCTACCGTATATACATTGTTTTTGCTATATATGGAACTTTGATTCAGGCCTCACTTAGAGCTTCCAACCGGGCCTGTAACTACGACAGAACGACTTTGGATGACACATGACTGACATGCAGCTAGCAAGGGCCTTAGCCCACGCTATGGTCTAAATTTTCCTACATATTTTGCTTTCTCCATTGTAGTGCTAGGAATTTCAAAGGGAATTTGTTCTTTGAACCAAGCCTAACCATCATCTTGGCCTCACTAAGTTTGTTCGTGAGAGATTATCCCAGTTTGCATTACTTTATTTTATCTAGTTACTTTAGTGATGCTTACTCTGAGTTCATTTATGATTAACGTGTCCTGTTCACCTCATGCCACCACAGTACACATGAGTAAGACGGATACATATGCCTTACGGATCCAACTCCCTCCCCCAAGTTGAACCCCATCGTCCCGTACATGCTCAGATCTAGCTTATTTTTGTGCACCAAAAATGAAGCTAGAAAGAGACAAGTTGCGAGAGCAAGAGACGGAGGAGGGCGGCCAGCAGAGGCGCTTCGCCCAGGCAACTTCTCGAGGTTCGAGGCCACCACCATAGTGTCGCAGACCGGTGGCACCGTGGTCATCGGCCAAAACTTTTTTTTAGCAGCCATCGGCCAGAACTTGAGGAGGGTGTTCGCTACCGCCCACTTAGGCCTAGGTCGGCCCAGCTAACAGCCCACCCCGACGCCCCCATCCTCTTCCTCCTTCGCCTTTCTTCCTCCTCCCTGTCGCCCCCCCCCGCCGCCACCTCCGCCGCGGCGCTGGCGCTGGCGGCCACCTCCCTCCCTCCCCCCTTCTCTCCCCCCCCGCCAACCCTAACCCTACCTCCGAGCTCTAAAGTCCAGCCATGGCGCCCGCCCCGACCGCCCACCCCCGCCCTACCACGGCCAAACCGCACCTAAGCCACGGCGACCATACCGACCACCGGCCCACCTACCTCCCCCCGGCCGACCATTCTATATCCTCACCGGAAGCTGCTGAAGGAGATCCCCGCTCGCCGCTGTTGTCGTCGCCGGCTCCGCCTCCGCCTCCGGCGTCGTGGTGGACCGTGTGGGCCTAGGTAGGCCGGCCCACCAAGGGGTGGTCGGCGCGCCGAAGATTCCTCGAACTTTGAGTGCCAAGATGACATCCGCTCCATTTCCATTTCGTTGGGCCGTGGTCGTGGCCGTTCTATCCAAGCCCAGATCTCCAGCCCAAGGTAAAATTCCAGCGACCTCACGTGATGGCACGTGCCGACCCTGTCATGAGGTCCCACGCCGATGCCACACCAGCGAAACGAAAGACCAGAGAGAACGGAAGAAGCGGAGGCGAGAGGACAACTGCCGCACGGAGACAGACGCGGACGGCGGACAGACCGCACGGCGACCACCTCACCTCCGCTGCCGCCCACTCCCCGGCTTCGCTCCACGGTGAGCACTCGCCGCACTCTCCTCCTTCCCCCGTCGCCGCCTCTCCCCTCTTCTCCCCCGCGGCGCATCGCGGTCCCACGGGCTGCTGCAGTGCTGCGTGCCAGCTCGTTGCAGCGTGGGACTTAAATTCGTTTGGGGGGTTTTGGTCGGTGCTGGATCCGGGTCCTGAAGCTTTGCGATTCACAGCTGGGATTGGGCTCATTTGATGGGCACGCCCGTTTCTTCGCTCATCGTGCTAGCGCGGGGGGTTTGGAAATTTGGTTGGTTGTGTGGAATTCGGATAGTTCGAGATGGGATTAGGCTTATCTCGAGTAGCTTGCATGTGTTCACTGCGCGCTTGCTCCCTTTTCAGGTCTAATTTTTTTTGCTAAACTGGGTTTCAAACGAGGAGTTCATCTGTCTAAGTGGTTTTGGCTGGGGATCATACATAGACTTTGTTTTGTAGCTGTATACTACCTTGCGTGCCAATGTTTTGGTAGGCAGCCTCCTGCTCAGCTTGCTCATAGGCTAAACAATGTTCACATCCCATTAGGCTTTCGCTTGAAATAGTTATGAGTTGGAACACTGTCCTGTTACTGAATACTAATGTTGTATTGTTGGTATTCTTTAATGCTTCCTATTGGCTATGTCTGTTGTCCTCAAGCTAATCATCAACTGCATTTTGTCATATTTTAGCATTACTAGCAAAACATGCCCGTGCGATGCTACGGGTTGTTTTAAAGTATCCCTAGCTTAAGGCCCATATAGGGGCAGATGGAAAAAGGAGGTGGACAATAAATTTTCTCTCTTTATTAGTAGGTATAGATTATTAGCAGTCATCATGTGTGTTTTCTATTTAAATGCCCACTTAGTTCATAATCGGTAATTTTCCAAGTTTTTTTTAAAATAAGAGAACAAGTAAGCTTAGCTTATTGAGCTTTTTTGTGTGTGTCTCATTTTGAAGCATTTGTTTGAACTTTGGTTTCTATGTATTTAATAATGAGCTACATTCCTTTTCTGTATGACCTCTCCATGTTCTGTTCAGCTGTTGTCTAATTCCTTTTATTTCTTGGTTTCTTTTCAAGCAATGTTACATGTTACCGTCATTAGCGGTTGATGAGCATACGAACGATGTCCACATCTCGTCAGATAGATGATGGACCTGCCGTGCTACAGTTATGCAGATGGACGGTGTTGCAACCCCATCTCGAGCTATCAAAATTTCGAGAGGCTTTTATATCTCCAACGAGGCGTCTTTTTGGACTGCTCTCAGAAAATGGTAAGGCTTTATCGCTATCCATTATTCTCCATTGATCATGTTGGAGCCTTTGTCGTTGGTGTGCCGGTAATATTGTTCTTATTTTATACCGTGGTTTTACAATCCAGGGGATCTTGTCCTGGCAACTGCTGAGGTCAACCCATCACAAGTTCAGTCACATAGAGCTCTCTCAGATACCTGTACTCAAGCAGTCTTCAGATCGCTTTCTACTATTCCGAGAGTGAAGTCTTTGGCATGGGGATACTGCTCTGATGCTTTTGATGACTCAAGTTTTAATGAAATTCTTGTGGTATCTAGTGATGCTTCTATCACAGTCCATGCATTCTGCCGTTCTCTTTAAAAGCACACTAGCAGTTAATTCCACATCTGATGCTAAAGAGTTGCATGGGGAGTGGAAAGAGTGGCACCCTACTGAATGTGCAGTGTTGGAGGATGGTGAGTCAGGTCCAAAAACTGGTTTTGTTCTTTCCTGACTACAATCACTTCGTCTGTTTCTAATGGAAAATACCAAGCCAGATTTCCCATGAAATCTTTATTACCTAATTCAGCAGAAGTGGTATCCTTTAGCATATATGACATTACTCTCTCTTTCTTGAAGTTTTGGTATAGCAAATGTTCTCTGAAGATTATGACGGAAACTGACAGTGAATCGCAACGTAGTTTCCTTAGTTCTTTACCGGTGGCTGAAGCATCATGCAGTTGTCAGTGGGAGTGTCTAAAAGTTCTGTCTAGCTCTTCAGGTTATTTGATTGGATTAGTTTTGACTCCTAACGAATTAGTAAGTTGTGAGGCCCATCCATTCAACGCAGAGTGCATTTTGGTTGCTGTTCTGGAGCTAAACCACTGGGGTATACAGTGGAACTTTGTGGCAGACCTTCAGGATGCATGTGATGGTATTAGGCCAAGTTCAAAATGGGTTGATTTTCAGTTATCAGATGTGTTTCTTGCCTGCCTTAATACAGCAGGTTTTGTTGCCATTTGGAACGTGAAAACTGGTGGTCTTGCGACGTCATTCAGTGTTCTTCAACAGTGCAGAACAGACCTGGAGATGCCTCTGAAGAGCTCTATGTCCATTGTGACAAATTTGGATGAGGGAAATATCCCTGTTGAGAACTCTGTTGGCAGAATGTTTAAGCGGTTAGTTTTGGCATCGTATTCTTATCTTCTTGCTGTTGTAGATGAGGTTGGAGTAGTGTATGTGTTCTATGCGGATGACATCTTAAACTTTAAAGCTAATGTGCCTGAAAACTTTGATCTGCCTGTCATGAATCATTTTGCTGATTGTTTGTCTACCTGGGAAGCTGCTGGTCATGAGATAGGAGGTCTATCATTTTGTACTAATCAGTCCATACGAGGGTTACTTAATCTAACCAAATTGGTTCCTGAGTTCTCAGCGAAAACTGATGTTATTGTCAGGCCTAGAAAAAGAAGAAAGTATAGATGCAATGAAAATGAAATGGACAGCTGGCCAAGCGGCTTTGTCACTACAGGGCAGATGAAAGTTGGAGTAGCTTATCCTCGCACAAATTCCTCTAGTTTCTTAAGGAGGATAATTCTTCCTCCATGCAGATCACAGCAGGATGTAATTAGCCTGTCTCCACTTGGACTTACTAGGATTTTTAAAGGTTCTATTGCGGATGGAAACGAGCATGTCAAAATTTTTCATTCCGAGTTGCTTATGTATTCATCTTTTCTTGGCAAAGGAGATATTGATGTTGATTTTATGGACAAAAGGCTTCCGTTTCAGAAGGATTCTGCTTTTGTAGGAGATTCTGTTGTTTGCTCCTGCCAGGGGTATCTGTATTTAATGACCCAGTATGGTCTTTCTGTTGTCCTTCCTCCGGTTTCTGTATCGTCCTTTTCATCTCATGGTGACACCATCAAATTTTGGCAACCGGGTCCTGCTACTGGTAGTACATGCAATTCTCTGAACTTATCATCTGTTGACAGATCTGAAACAAGCTGGAAAACCTGGCAAATAGAAGTGCTGGATAGAGCATTGTTGTTTGAAGGCCCTGCACTTGCAGACAGGCTCTGTTGGGAGAATGGTGTGTTTTCTTTCAGTTGCCTGTTTTGTTTTTTCGTAGTTGTGTGGCATCTTGTTACATGGACGGGTCCCATTGTAGTATTTTAATTGCCTTTTTATCCTGTGGTCCTGTCTTCACTTCATTGGACATTTTTACTAATGGATTTGTTTCTTAAGGTTATGTCTAATTTGATTGTATCTAATTAAATTTATGAAGGAACCATGGCTTGATACTCAATTTCCCTCGAAAGTATCTCTCATGGATTCTACATTTTGTGGGCTTAGTTTAGTTATTACTTATTAGATTAGATAAAGGTACTATATGCTACTGAATAACTCTTGATCCACAATATACCCATAGCTATGCAGTTATTCAGTGGCATATTGCGATGATAATTTTGGTATTTTTTTCGCAAACCAGAATAAGAGCTGCCCATTGTAATATTGATAAGGTATGAAGGGAAAACAAAATGTACATGATACAACACCAAACTCTTGGTGTGATCCTCCAGGGAGAAAATGCAAAACTAAACAAAAACCTATATAGCCTTAGCTACCAGGACACCCATTGAATGCGGTAAATATCTGTGAAGGTATGGTTATGCACGTTCCAGTATCTAATTTAAGTGGATGATACAATGGCACTAATAAATCTGTGACTAACATAGTTCTTAGAACATCATGTGCCCTAACTTTGTTTATTGCATTGGCAGGATGGGATTTGAAATTCTCTAGGTTACGCTGGCTGCAATTGGCCCTTCATTACTCAATGATTAGTGATCTAGAGCAGTAAGACCCTGTATTTTTTTTTTTTTCCTGGCACTTTCTCTTTCATTTGTCCATGATTTGCTTTAACATTATATATGCACCACCCCAAGTCCTATTTCTTATCTATTTTGGACTATTTGCACAGTTTGTATTGTGCAAATTATTTCCATGGTCAAATGAATTTGTACATGAACTTTTTCAGTCTGCTTATCTATTGATAAGCTTGTGGTATTCCAGAAAACAGGGTTGATTTTTTTGTCTTTGCTTTTAATTTCTGATAATTAGAGGTTTGTCCTCTATAGTCTATACTGCCACGGGCCATCTATTTGGTGATTACTAAAGAGTTAAATGCATGAGCAGACCCTGAATTTGTCAAGACGAACTTTGAAAACATATTTCTGGGTACTTATTAAGTGGTGCACCGCAGATCCCTAACTTGCAAAATGGTGCAACGTAGGTCCATTTCTGGACCATATCGACCCTGCGGTGAGGCACTTAACAAGTTTAGGGACCTAGAAATGCATTTTTAAAGTTAGTGGACCTAAGTGGACCCCCTTGACATGTTCGAGGGCTGCTCATGCATTTAACTCCATTTTTTTATTTTAAGTAACCAAGTATGCTTTTATTGTGTTTTAGTCTACCTTTTTTATTGAAGAATTATTTGAATTTGCATTACTGTCATCTGTATGCATGGATATCTAATGCTATTGGCTTGCTAGGTCACTGAATTTACTCGCTGAGGTCAATCTTGCGGAAGAAGGTGTCTTGCAACTGCTATTGGCATCTATTCATCGGTTATCTTGTAGGACTGGAAGTGATCATGAAGCTGCGGTGTCATCCAAGTATGTTTTGTTCCTTGATAAGATCTTTGTCTTGTCATGGTAATAAGCTATATTAATAAGTTAGGTTTGTCTTTGGAAATACAGTTGGCTCGTGGAAACATGTCGTCTGTTGTCTACATTTATCTGTTAAATAGTAACAACTCTTTAGGTTAGCCTGGGTCAGAAAGATCATAATGCAGATTACTGTTACAAGATCATACATTTGATGTTCTTTCACAACAAAACAATGTCAATCCTTCACTACAGCTATATTAATTTTATCCACTTCCAAAGATATATAAAATTGTTGAATTCATTTTTTTTCATAATTGTCACATGCTGTTTCAGCAAGGAAAAAAAGAGTATCATGAAGTCCACACTTGTTACAATTATGGGCAGTTTACTATACAACAGAGTAGAGAATGCGTAGCAAAGATTCAGCAACAGAACTTGCTCACATGTATTTTTGTTTTTCATCACATGCGAACTATGTGAAGATAAAAATTTACTTCTATCTAACCAGCACTTAATCTGTGAGGTCTGAAAATACTAAATAGTGGTGCATCGTAGAAAGTTGGTAGAAGGCTGAGTCATGGAGGAATGGCTAATGGAGGGCTTAATGCATCTGTAGTAAACTCAAGCCTGTGCAGAACACCTGTACAACTGTCGCAACTCGCAACCTTCTTGTGTGTGGGTGGGTGTGTTGGGGGTACGGGGTGGGTGGGTGGGTGCATGTGTTGAACCTATGATGGGCCTACACCATTTAAGCCACTCTATTTGGGTTATGGAACTTGACAAATACTACTAAATACTTCAAATATAAGCCATTACTATTTATGATATTTTGAAATATCATTTGTACAGAATGGGTTCGCGATGATGTCATATGTTTGTACTTCTAATAGCAATATAAGTGTAACATAAGCGTGTTTTGACGCCAACTGCCATTGCAATGCTTTTTTAGCCTGCAAAACAAAAACCTGTGCTAATAGGGTGCAACAGATCCAATAATATAATGCCTTATATCCTCAAAGCTCATTGCAGTACATTGATATGTCCATCCCTCATATTTGGTGTAATGACTCCATTCTTCTTGCTTATACTAATTATTAGCTTATGGGGAAATGAACTGGTGATAGACCAACTCATTCCATTCCACAAAAACAAATAAAGTGAGTGAGAAGATGGACTATCCCATTCCTCAAACCAAACACCCCCTTAGGAATATATATACTATAAGAGGCATGGTTTGTGTTCTTTGTCATAGTTTCCTTGTGTTAATGTAGTTTGCTATGTGTCACACTTTTAGCTTCATGTAATTTGTAAGCTTACAGTGTGAAAACAGGTTAATGGTTTTAGCTGTCCGCTTTGCAACAAGAATGATCAAATGTTATGGGCTACAAAAGCAAAACACAGGTAATTCCTTTTTATTGTGCTATTTTCTTTTGTTTTATGGGAGATTTATTCTCTTTATGCCTCTAACATGCCAGATAATAATTCAGTAAAGCTTCATGAAATGGCTCTCCTTTTGATGGCAATAAGAAGTATCCAGAGCCGAATCTCTGCAAAGAATCAGAATTCTGTTCGGACGGTAAAGCGGCTTTGACACTGTTGCTTATTGGTTTATAGTTGTCTTCAAATGATCATTTTTTAATGCTGTGCTTATACTGCTGCAGGGAGATGATAAGAACTCGTTGAAAATAGGTACAGAAGTATTTCAGAATGATTCTTTGCTTCCAGTTGTTGTAGTGGATTGTGTTTCATCAGGGCCATCAGGTGGTTTAGATGCTTATGACAGGGAAGAGTCAGCTCCTGTGTTGGTTCCTGATAGCAACAGCATGTTAGCTCTAACACCAGTTGAGTCATCTCTTAGTGCTTCAACTCTCCATGACATTGATACTGATGAAGGGACTAAAGTTGGAAGACAAATTATTCAAGGAAATATCAAGGAGATGATTAACAGATGGGAAATGAATAACTTTGACTTGAAAACTATAGTCAGAGAAGCACTGCAGTCCGTCGCCTACCTTTGGCAGTTCTTCAGTTGCAGCTTTTTGCGCCAGAGGGAATTTGTCTCCAATGATGATTCAGAAGATGCTTTCTCTGAAGTTCATGAAATTGGAAGATCCATTGTGTATGATCTGTTGATGAAGGTAATTTAGTACACTTAGTCTAGTAAAGTATTTGTGTTCCTATTGTTGTTTCTGACAATTGTACTTTGCAGGGTGAAACTGGATTAGCTGTAGCAACACTAGAAAGGCTAGGAGATGATGTAGAGTCAGACCTAAGACAACTTATGCAAGGTACTGTCAGGAGATCACTAAGGCTACGAATTGCTGACGAGATGAAGAAGCGTGGGTACATAAGACCAAATGAGTGGAAGATGCTAGAAACTATAACACTAATTGAGGTTGATTGTACACATGCTGTAGCTCACTTATGTACAAATTCTAACCTTCAATTTAGCTTAATGCTGATCAACATTTTTTTCCTTTGGAAAAGCGGCTCTACCCGAGCAGCAGCTTCTGGGACACATATTTTTGCAGGAGAATGTCATTCGTGATGCTGCAAACATTGTTACACTGCCAGGAGAAGATAAACCTGTATTGGCTCTGCATATTCACAACCAGCCCATTATTGAATGTGGTGATGTCGATGGAGCAGTGCTTGGTTCTTGGGTGAACATTAATGATTACACTAAGGAGTTCTCTGGTAGCAACATTTCAGATGGTTATTGGGCCTGTGCTGCTGTATGGTCGGATGCGTGGGATCAGAGAACTGTGGATCGTGTAAGTAATGATTATTGTTTTAACTCACTGATAGGGTGCTTGCACCTTATCTCGTGTAAGAAATCCGTGGAAAAAAAATCTTGTTACATGAGCTGTACAAACTGCCATAAAAAAGTGAGAAAACTAAGTGTTCTTGCTATCCAATTGATTTCTGCATATTTTGACCCATTCAGGGGCATTTGATACCACATACGATCTACTGTTACAAATACCAGATTTTTTCGCTTGTTTTCATTATTTTTTCCATGGGAATGTGCCTTGGGGTGTGATTTATCTTTTATGATGCTTTTTTAATGATTATAGCACACTGAATTCCGATTGTGGTCCTGGACTACTTGTAATTTTATGGATTCATGATTCATATTATATGTTCTGTAGATATTGCTGGACCAGCCTTATCATATACATGCTCATATCCCGTGGGAATCTCAGTTTGAATATTTTGTTGCTCATAATGATGTGGGGAAAGTCTGCGAACTCCTGGACATGATTCCCAATAGCATACTTTCAGAAGGGATCATTAGAGTAAATGTGGACAGTTTTCAAGCTGCTGCTAACACTTTTTCTGATTTAACACTCCCTGATTACAACATGTACATATGTGACTCAGAAGACCTTGAACCAGTCTGTATGGAGATACCACATGCTAAAATATTTAGATCTTTATGCAATCATGAATCGACGTTGCATGTTCAAATGGTAATGCAGCAGGAATTGGCAAAGAAACACATCTTTATGAAAGAGTACTGGCAAAGTACTACTGAAATTATACCTTTGCTTGCTCGTGCTGGCATACTTATAAAGGTTGGTTCAAAGGAAGAATGTTCTACAACATCTTTTGCTTCAGAGATGCCAGATGATGCCCATCACCAGGGTCGTGAAGGTGCACTGCATAAGTTAATTATACGTTTCTGTGTGCAATATAACTTGCCATATCTACTGGACCTCTATCTGGACATCTGTAATTTGGCTCCTGAAAAGGATCGTATCCATTTGCTCAAAGAAACTGCAGTAAGTTCTGGTGCAATTCTAGTTTATAATACTTGCTATTCAACATTGTTGTTTGTATTCAGCTCTCTGACCTCTAGCATTGCGGAGCTGACAGTAACCAGCTGGTTGCCAGGCAAACTAGGTTTATTATTATTTAAAAATAATAAAAAGATTAGGCGGTAGTTAGTTAGGTGTTCGACAGACTTGAGTAGTCGTGGTCGTCTTCTTTTCTTTTGTGTGGTGTATCAAACCTTTTCTTCTTATTAATGATGGCGTGTGACTCTTCTGCAAGTTAACAAAAAAAGACATGGGCTATAAATTTTCTATGACATGGTTGGAATTTATATGCTTTGAGTACCAAGTTATGACTGTTGTAGCCCCTTCAATCTACATGTAAACACTCCGTTTTAAAATATACTTTGGAAAAGTATAAGAAGGTTAATATTAATTGTAACCTCCAGAGATTAATTTGCTCAACCTGTTCCTGTTTAGTACTATACATGTAATTTTGTTTGACTTGGTTGTTCTGTTCGGATATTTTCAGGGTGATTGCAAGTGGGCACAATGGTTACTTTTCTCCAGGATCAAAGGTTACAGTATGAGGCATCATTCTCTAATGCCCGTTGGAATTTGTCAAAGAAAAGGGTCAGTAATAGTAGTCTTACTGCTGTTGAGATAGATGAAATGTTGTATACAGTAGATGATATGGCTGAACGAATTGGTGAAATGTCTGCACTAGCTACTTTGATGTATGCTTCAGCACCAATTCAGAAATCCATATGTACTGGAAGTGTGAACAGGAGTGGCTCGTCTTCCCAGTGCACATTGGAGAACCTGGCTCCTTGTCTCCAGCAATTTCCAACGCTATGGAAAACCCTTTTTTTTCTTCTTGTTTTGGCCAAGATGAATATGGGTGTTTAAACTACTCTGCTGGTAATGGTAATCAACCAAAAGCTTCATACACTATATTCAGATTGTTCAAGCTCTGCTTTGAGAAGAAAAAATATCCATTCATTATTTCCTTATTATGCTAAGAAAATAAATATTTTTTTCAGTGTTTGGAAAAAGATCAATTTCAGAGTACTTGAGATGGCGCTATAGCATTTTTTCCTCTGCTGGAGGAGACACTTCATTGTTGCAAATGCTTCCATGTTGGCTCCCAAAGTCTATTAGAAGATTAATTCAATTATTTGAACAGGTTTATCTTTTCTTTGGAAGGCACATTTCAGTTAATACAGTATAATTGGGTACTGATGTGTTTTGTTCTATATCCGCCAGCCCAAATGTTGTTCTGCTTAATATGCATCAGTTAAATTTAGGTTTGCAATGCCTAAATTTAGACTTTGGGATGCTGAATTATTATGTGTGTAAGCGAATCTGTAGCTACTGAAAGAGATTATGGCTGGGAATAATTCCTTGATTGATTCATATTAGAGGGTGCGATACATATAGCAGGCATGGAGTATTCCTGGCCAACCATGCCAGGTCTCCATGCCTTGAGTTACTCACGCACCCACAACACAATCTGAGGCCATTAGGCACTCCACACACAGCACTAATAATAGGCTAGTCTAACACTCCCCCGCAGTCGGAACGTCAGCCACTTTGCACGTTCAGACTGGACCTAAACTCCATGAACACTGAGGAAGGTAGCCCTTTGGTGAAGATGTCGGCATACTGCGAGGAGGTAGGGACATGCGGGACTCGAACATCACCAATAGCAACACGCTCTCGGGACGAAGTGAAGATCGATCTCAATGTGCTTGGTACGCCGATGTCAGATCGGATTGGAGGTCATGTAGATGGCACTAATGTTGTCACAATATACTAGTGTGGCGCGCCGAGGGGGCGTGCAGCTCCGTAAGAAGTCGGGCGCAACCAAGTGGCCCTCGCAACTCCATTTGCCCTCCGCGATACCGGCTTCTCGTGCACTAGATCTTGACACGGTGTTCGACGCTCGAGGACCGGGGAGACGAGGTTGTCACCGAGGAACACAACAGAGCCCGAGGTGGACCGGCGGGTGCAAGGGCAACCTGGCCCATCGGCATCGGTGTAGACTACAAGATCGAACGAAGAGGACGGTCGCAGAGGAGTCCAAGATGGAGGGTGCCTCGAACATAGCGGCATCCGCTTTAAGGCCGCAAGGTGAGGCTCACGAGGATCATGCATATAGAGGCGCACTCCGCTGAATCGGCGCATACGAGATGTCCGGCCGAGTGAACGCCGCATCAGAGCGCTCCAAAGAAGGTCGCGGAAATTTGTCGGATCGGACACGGGTGCCCCCTCACCGCAAAGAACCTTCGGATTGGTGTCAAGCGGAGTGGAGCATGGCTTGCATTCATTCATCCATCCACGCTTCGTAATATCGAGCATGTACCGCCGCTGCGGAGAGGAGAAGGTGTCTTTCACCGCGTTGAACCCGCATGCCGAGGAAGTGATGCAGGGGCACCAAGATCCTTCATGGCGAACTCTTTGCCGAAGCGCCGAGATGATCCGCCGAAGAAGACCGGGTGTGGAAGCCGTGGAGGACAATATCATCCACATAGAGCAACAAGTAGGCAATATCCGAGCCACGCCGATAGACGAAGAGGGAGGTGTCCGACTTGGCTTCAACAAATCCGATGGACACTAGAAAGAGGCCATGCGATCGTACCATGCACGAGGCGCCCGCTTCCCCCCATAGAGAGACTTCCCGAGGAGGCGGACATGATCCGGACGAGCCGGATCCTCGAATCCCGTGGGCCGCCGTCTCGCCGATTGCCATGAAGAAAGGCATTCTTCACATCCGGTGATGAATAGGCCACCGCGGGAGAGAGCCGGGAGAGCACCGCGGCGAATCGTGGGTCGCTTGATGACAGGTCGAACGTCTCATCAAAGTCAACACCGGGCCGCCGGGTGAATCCACGAAGGACCCAACGAGCCTTGTACCTCTCAAGGGAGCCATCGACCGAACTTGTGCTTGAAGATCCACTTCCGGTGACAACGTTGCCCGAGGGGTCGAGGCACGAGATCCCGTGTGTGTGATTCGAAGGAGAATCGCGTGTTCCTCTTCCATAGCCGCGCGCCAATTGGGATCGGCAAGCGCTTCGGAAGGTCTTGCATACCGCGAGATAGAGAGGCGACGTAGTAGGCGCCCAAGCATCAGGAAGCCGCTCTTGGCCCGTGTGCTCATGGGGTGCTGGTTTGTCATCTTTGGAGGGATAGCCACAAAGACGCTTGGGCAAGATCGAGCCGGCAGTCGAGGGCGTGGTCTCGCGCCGCGTGTCGGGCGGGGTGAAGAGGTGCGCCGGCGAAGAGGTGGAAACCCTAGCGCCCCCCCAAGACCCCCGAGACATGGCGGGACGTGAGACCGGGAGGGTGCATCGGGTGGGGTAGCCGAGGAGGCCGCGTGGCGCCGAGAGAGGGCGTCGTGGGTGTCGCCGCGTGAGTGCAGGTGGGATGTAGCGCCCGGGCGACGCCGTGTGGCGCGCGTGGCGCGCAGAGAAGTCCCCGGCGTCCCAAGAGCGGGGGATGTGGAGCTCGGGCACCGGTGAGACTACATCGTCGGCCGGCGGTGAGGACGCCCCGTGCACGATCCACGGAGGGACCGACGGGCGCCCGGGGACGTCGAGAGACGCCCGGGGGTGTGCTGCAGACAAAAACTTGTGCACCGGTCCAATGGGAGGTAGCACGTAGTCGCAAGAGAATCGCCCTCGAGGAACGAAGGTCATTTGGAGCACTAGGACCGTGACGCCGAAAGGGAAAGGCCGTTTCATCAAAGATGACGTCTTAGGGGAGATAATGACTCTGTTGGAGGAGAGGTCAAGGCGCGGTACCCTTTGTGATGAGCGGAATATCCTAGGAAGACACGGAGGACAGACCGAGGAGCGAGTTTGTGAGGTGTTGTGGCCGACATGTTTGGATAACATTTGCAACCGAAGACTTCGTAGATGATCATGTGGGTGGCTTACCCGGGAGGGCAAGGTGGGGCGTGGAGAAGTCTAGAGTCTTGGTGGGCAAGATGTTACGAAGAACAAGTGGGCGTGGAGAGAGCCTCGGCCCAATAGGACGGGGCATGGACGCTGAAAGAGCAAGGAGCGAACTACATTATTGATGGAGCGGATAATGCGCTCGGCTTTACCCGATTTTGAGGGAGAGGTGTGGGGCGGGACATACGTAGATGGAGGCCTTGGGTGAGGAAGAATTGTCGGGAGCTAGAGTTGTCGAATTCGCGCCCATTGTCACACCGACAGCTTTGACGCGGGCACCGAATCGGGTAGAGGCGAGGCGATGAAGCTTTGGAGTGTCCGAAAGTGTCGATTTTAGGCGCAAAGGAAAAGTCCATAAGTAGTGAGTGCAATCATCAAGAATGACCAAATAGTATTTGTAACCGAAATGCTCATGACCAGGAGAGGTCCATAGATCACAATGTATAAGATCAAACTTATTTGGCCGACGAGAAGTAGACTCATGAAAAGGCAATCTAACATGACGCCCTAACCGACATGCATGACACAACTCGAGCAGTCCCGAATATGACAAGAGACACCGGATGCAAGTTTGGACAAAGCTTCATGACCGGGTGGCCAAGACGCCGATGCCACGGCGGGGAAGACGACCGAGCGACGAGGGAGTGGGGCGGTGGTAGGTGGAGTGGATACAACGGCCCGCAGCTATTGTATCGGCGATCTCTCTCCGAGATGGAAGAGCCTTTCACGTAACAACGAGACGGGTCAAACTCAGTCAGAGCAATTGTTATCGGTAGTAAATTGGCGAACAGAGACGAGGTTCTTAATAATTTGAGGGGACACAAGCACATTATTAAGACGAAAAGAAGGAGGTAACTCAGAGAGCCAATGGCCGAGACAGAAGCGTAGAGCCATTACCGACAACAATGGATGAAGGAGTAGGGTACCGTGGGGAAGAAATATGTGAAAGTGAGGAGGGAGAGAGAGGTCATATGTGAAGTAGCACCGAGTCGAAGTACCACTCGTTGGACGCGGGAGGGTTCAGCGTCGTCGTGTTGAACGCGGGCGAGAGCCGACGGATCCCACACGACGGAAGACCAGCCACCCGACTGAGTCCGTGAGCAGCAGCCAGTCGGGTCAGCGCCCGGCTTGTCGCTTGGCGAATTGCTGCCGCGCGAGGAGGGCGTGTTGCTGCGCCTGCACCTGCTGCTGCGCATGCCGCTGTGCCAGCAAATGGGGCGGCACCGGGATGGGAGCCAGCGGAGGACGGCCCCCTCCGGGCCACATCTGGTTGGTCCCCAGCCATGGGTTGTAGTAGGATGGCCGGGGACGTTCACCACCGCCCAAAACTGCATGTTTTTTTTTTTTTTTCTCACGTGCGGACAAGTCACGCACGGAAACCGTGCACGGGACGCCGCGATCACCGCGAGTAGTACGCCGGTCACGCGCGACGAAGACCGTCCGTCGCGATGGGCGATGTCGGAGCCGCGGTCGGCTCGCTGGGGATGCGCTGGGTCGATGCGCTACCGGAGATCACGACCACGCCGCGCGATCGGCCGCGTCGGGGGGACGCGCTGGATCGCTCGGTCGCCGCGTCGTCGGGATCGCGCCGATCGGGCGAAGGCCGCGGGATCGGGCACCGGGAGCGGGCGCCGCTGATGTGCCTCGGGCGAGGTGGGGTAAGCCGGCGAGCAGCGATGATGCCGGCGACGCGGAGGCCGGCGATCGTGAGGATCCGCGACGGCGCGGGTGAAGAAGAGCGCCGCGTGGCGGAGAGCCGGGCGGAGGGGCGGGTGGGGCGGCAGCGCGGGGCGGAGCCGGCGCGGGGCAGCGGAAGCGTATCTAACCTAGGCGGATGATACCATGAAAGAGATTATGGCTGGGAATAATTCCTTGATTGATTCATATTAGAGGGTGCGATACATATAGCAGGCATGGAGTATTCCTGGCCAACCATGCCAGGTCTCCATGCCTTGAGTTACTCACGCACCCACAACACAATCTGAGGCCATTAGGCACTCCACACACAGCACTAATAATAGGCTAGTCTAACAGCTACCCCCTTTAGAAATACAAGTAGTGAAGTGATAACAGAATAACAGTCTATAAGTAGTTACAAGACTTCTTTAGGGAAACACTCCTAATTTTCTTCAGGCACACACCAACTTACTTGGTACAGAAAAAACTTTCTTGCGGTTCCTAATTATTTCTGAGAACTGAGCTATAACTCAGCTGGTAGAGCCTTGAGGTCACAGGCTGCCCTCCTGGTCTAAACTCGGTGCTCGCAGGTTGCGTGAGTACCTCCATAAAGGATTTGGTACTTCCCTCTCTTAACACAAAGCCAGAGTGTTATGCTTCTAGATTACCATGTGGATTTGGGGAGAATTAGGAGACAGGGAGGTAGGTGGTTGTTTGAGGATGTCTGGCGCCCCTATGGCTGGGGGTACCATTGGGAATGGCAGCCAGGAGGCCTATACCCAAGCCAGGAGGCCTACACCCTTGATTAGTGGTGTAGCCAGGAATTTGCACCTTGGTATTCTTTGTAAAAAAATTTGTGCAGTGCAAATGCAATATATATAGGCTCACAAGACCATAAGAATAACCAAAAGTGCCGCAGTGACCATAAATCCATAATAGTAACCAAAGCACAATACGTTGATCACTTGCATAACAGAAATATCTCTAATAGTTAGGACTTGAAGGATTACAAAATAGGAAAGGAAATTACAATAACATAAAAAAGATTTGAGTTTGGGATTTTCATCAAACACATGGAGTGCAATGTGCATACCTTGCCTTGCCTGTGCGGCCATCAGCATTGCCTGCTTTCCCTTGTCGTAGACTTGCCAAATGAACTGACACAGCTCCACTGCTCACCAGTCACCATGACACTGCCTCAATGTCTGTCCTTCCTTCGCTCCTCGACAGCGGCCAGTGCAATATCACCTCAGCCCGCGCACAAGCACAAGCGTGTGAGCCTCTGACGCTGAACCGCCCACCCGTCATGCTGCTGCCTGCCGCCTGCCACTATTTTCTGTTGTTGCAGGGTCGCGTACGGTGTATCTAGGTTATATTGAGGAATGGGGAACGAGTAACTCTGGAGGGATGGAACAGTGGCACACACGACTTTGGTCTGTTAGCCTCTTGGGCTGGGAATTTTTGGATTGCTGTGGAGAAACATGTGAGCTAACGGATAGGAATATAGTTACATGAATACAGGTGCATATAAGATTTTTTACAAAAAATCATTGGGTCTTCTCCCACGTGGTTAAGGTTCCTAATTTTCTTCTGGGAAATGACCTATTAGCATATTCCAAAGTACTTTGGTGGAATATGGATAAAAACACTCTGCATTTGAATGCATTCTTTTGACCTATTAGAAGCCCTAATGTGATTCAGTTGTAAAAAATATTGGCTAACCATGAAGGAAACCATATTAGTGTTTGAATTTCCAGGCTAACTTCACTTCTTTTTCTTTCTTTTTCCTTGAATGTGCAGGAGAATTACTTCACTTCTAGTTTTGTCTTAATTTGTATATGTGCACATGTTTATTGTCCAGTTGTATTTGTAGCAGGGATAATCCTTTACACTTTTCTTCTTCACCATAATCTATTGTCAGGGCCCTTTTGGAATGCAACTTCTATCAAATGTTCCATCATCTGAAGAGTTATTCACTCACAATGTCACCGATTATATATACAATTCCACTGGATATACTGAAGCCAATGCACTGTCCTTAGAAGCATCGATCCAAAAAAGTGTTGAAGAGGAATTATATTCTTCCCTTGAGGTACATTCATCTTGCTCATCTCATGCCAGCTTCTTTACATGTTGTACTGTTCTCTGATAAAAGTCGAATACTTAGCTCTGGACAACGATGAAGAATGCAAAACTGTATTAGAGTTAAGGCCATGAAGCTCCTCCTGTCTAAACTAGTATTGTAACCTTCCTGTCTAAACTAGCATTTTCATTATTCCCCTCTTCAGGAGAAAGATGTGAGAGTGGAACACCATTTGCACCGTGGTCGAGCCCTAGCTGCTTTCAGGCATCTTATTGCTAAGAGGGCTTCACAGTTGAAATCAGCTAGTGCACGTCAAGTGATATCCACACAGTCTAATGTTCAAGCAGATGTACAATTGATGCTTGCTCCTCTAAGTCAAGCTGAACGATCAATTCTTATATCGGTATGTCCATTCTACTGAATTGATTTTATACCCAATGACTGTTCATGCTGTCAGTAATAATATTTTCAGGTCGTCTGGTCGAACCTGGTCGACCTGGGACCGACTAGAAGATTAATCACGATTAGTCGTCGTCCAGGTCGATAAATCAACCCTGAACGACCTTGGTCGTCCATCTAGTCGTCCATGTATATCAGTATCAGGACATATATCTATATATATATATATATACCTCTCTATATACTGTATAAATATACACAATAAAGCAAGCATCAAGACTGCATTAGTATTTAGCTGTGGGAGTTGTTTTCTTCTCTTTTCTGCACTGTCCAGAGGTCCGTATTCCTGTCCCAAACTCCATTTCTTTGCTGACTTGCTGCTGGAATACCAAAGAAAACTGAATGTCCCTGTTGTTGACTAATCGGACGACCAGCTTTCTGGTCGAGCTAATTGAGTTAGACCTCCTGATCAGACACCAGGAACCGATAAGGATGACTAATCGTGATTAATCGGACGACCTGAAGTCTATCAGTATCCATTATATTGCCTGTTGGGTAGTATTCACAATCTCTGAAGCATCATAAATTTATATAGTGAAGGTGGCAGGCTGATGCTTTGGCTCTTTATGTGTGTCACTTTCTTATCAGTTTTCTCTTCTCGAAAACAGGTGGCTCCACTAGCTATTACAAACTTTGAGGACTCGACTCTAGTCGCTTCCTGTATATTCTTGTTGGAACTTTGTGGCCTCTGTGCCAACATGCTTCGTTTAGATATTGCTGCACTACGACGCATCTCTTCCTACTACAAGTCAGTTCAAGAAAATAAACATGCTGATCTATCTTCACCAGGGTCCCAGAGCTCCATGTGCAGTCCCATGGAGCTGGCATAGCTCCTGCTCTAGCTCGAGCACTAGCTGAAGATTATGTCCAATCTGATCATCTGCATGTTTTGGAGCAGACTCAAACCTCGATGGCTCCCAAGAAGGAACAACCACAACATCCTTTTATTGCTATTCTGCAGCACCTTGAAAAAGCAAGTTTGCCATCATTGGAGGAAGAAAAAACTTGTGGATTTTGGCTTTTGACTGGTGTTGGTAATGCGTCTCTTTACAGATCGCAACAAAATGAAGCAAGTCAACACTGGAATTTGGTTACTGAATTCTGTCAGGCACACCATCTCCCACTAAGTACAAAATATCTTTCTTTACTGGCCAATGACAATGACTGGGTATTTTTATTTTTCTACTCTTGGTTGCTATGTTTTTTTTTTATTTTTTTATTTGGATAAGTTCCACACTGATTGTAATTGTGCTTTTGGCAGGTTGGCTTTTTATCAGAAGCTCAGATAGCTGGATTTCCTATTGAAGTGGTTATTGAAGTGGTATTTTTTTTTTATATCTTCATACCACGTAACTTTAGTTGCAAATACCACATACTAATTTATTGCCATTGGTGTTTTGTTCACTGTTCAGGCAGCCAAAGAGATCAGGGATTCAAGATTGAGGACTCACATAGTGACTGTTCTGAAAAATATGATGTCACTTAGAAGGAAAGCATCGGGTAATATACCTTCAGGAAGCAGTTATTCATCTTTCTCTGCTGTTGATAGCAATGATCCCATGGAACTTTTCTGCATTCTTGGAGTCTGTGAAAAGCAAAAAAACCCTGGGGAGGCACTCCTGATTAAAGCAAAACAAATGCAGTGGTCTTTGCTTGCCATGATTGCTTCATGCTTTCCAGATGTAACTCCTCTCTCATGCTTAAGTGTTTGGCTTGAGATTACAGCCGCAAGGTAATAACTTGAGCATAGTATGAAGATTTTATTTTATTTTTATTTTTGCTAACAATGTTTCACATGCTTCAATGTTCTACTGTGTAATTTTGTTGCCTTCGTGTTTGTTGCTCATCTTAAGGGAGATGTCCTCGATCAAGGTGGATGATGTTTCTTCGAAAATAGCAAAGAATGTTAGATCTGCTGTTGAGGCCACAAATAAATTGTCAAGTTCTGGCAGAAATGTTGAATTTCGTTACAACAGGAAGAATCCAAAGCGAAGACGGTTCCTGGAAGTATCACAGGAAAATCTCACAGTATGTTCCTCACTAGATAGCACATGTGGGCCAGATTCTGCTGCAACTTCCAATCCTACCTATATTGATGACCATCAGGAAAGAGGAAAGCCAGTCGCTGGAGAAACCATAATGTCTGTTGATATTGATGAAAGGCTTGCATCTTTATCAAACATGGTAGCAGTGCTTTGTGAACAACAACTGTTTCTACCATTACTTAGAGCTTTTGAAATGTTTTTGCCTTCCTGCTCCCTTCTTTCCTTCATCCGTTCTCTCCAGGTTAGTAGTAATAGTTTATTTAGTTTGTGATTTTTTTTTTTCTCGAACATGCAGGAGAACTGAGTGTCAATGCATCATGATTTAATTTGCAAGTAATATTCACCTAATTTGAGCATTTCTGTGTTACCCTTGAAAGGCATTTTCTCAAATGCGCGTCTGTCCGAGGCTTCTGCACATTTGGCATCGTTTTCAGCAAGAATAAAAGATGAAGCTTCTCATGCTCAACTGAACTCTTCCAAAGAAGTGTCAGTTATAGCAGAATGGGTGGCTGTTACAGCTGTAAAAGCTGCAGATGCTCTCCTCTCAACCTGTCCATCAATTTATGAGAAGAGGTGTTTACTGCAGCTTCTTTCAGCAGTGGATTTCGCCGATGGTGGCACTTCATCATCTTACTTTAGCCGAAGATATTGGAAGATTAATCTGTCTGAACCTTCTTTGTGTAAAGATGGTGATATCTACAACTGGAATGATTCGATGGATGATGCTTCTCTTTTGACATCATTAGAAAAGGACGGTCAATGGGAGCAAGCTCGAACTTGGGCAAGACAACTGGAGTCAAGTGGCATAGCTTGGGAGTCTACACTTGACCATGTTACTGAATCACAGGTATGTGGTTTCCCCCTTAATTTATGTATAGTCCATCTAATCTATACTAATGAAATTACGAGTTTCAACTTGTACACCTGATCCTTTTTTTTTTTTTGACACGTCTTGTCTTACCATATATGAATTAAATCATTAATGTTTGAATTTACACAGCTCTTTTAGTACCATTTGTCAGTAACCGGCAGGCGGCAGCTTAGTACCATCCCCAAACCATCGCACATTTTTGCTGTCTGAGATAAATTGTACTACTTGTGTAAAAAAATTTGCCATTCTAGGTTTGGCCTATGCCAAACTATCTTAAATATGACTATGTTTACAGAAAATAGTATCAACATTATGACTCCAAATAGGTATACTATGAAAATACTTCGATGATTAATTTAATGTTTCATTTTTTGGCATCATAAATATCAGTCCACTGTTCACATCACACAAATTCTGCTTCCTCGGTGCTATGGCCATCCACTGGAAGCACTATTGCCACCCTTGCTGGCTTGTGAAACATAAGTTTGTTGGATATATATAGAAATTATAAATATCACTAACTAGTAACTACTTGGGAAGCATCATGTACAAGAGCACATTGGTGCACATATGCACAAATCAAATCTCATCGCATGGATGCAATCTGAATGGCCTGAGTGAGCGAGAAATCCCCTCTTCTATGTTATTCTTATGCAGATTTAGGCTCAATTGGATTTCGCCCAATTAAAAGGTGAAGACATCATGAAGGGATTCCATGTTTCAGAGTTCATCTGATGGATGAGATTAGATTGTTTGTATGTGCACCAATATACTCTTGTGCACCAGATATTTAATAAACTATTTTATTTAACAAAGAATATATATTCCATTTTTGTCTTGACATGAGTTTTGTATGCACGATAATGGAAAAAAAAAAAAAAAAACAGAATCATAACCAACCATGATCACTATACTACATTGCCATTGGTGTACAGTAAAGATTTTACAGTGAGTCAGGTCAATCATGTGCAGCTACAAAGTGATGTATCGTCTGTATACCCCCGAAACCATCTTATTAATCACCATGAACCAATTGTGGATTACATAATTAATATTCATCACTAGGAGTACATTTTGACGTTCTCAGTATGGCCTTCTTATGTTATGCTGACATCCAACTGCGGGACATGTGTAGGCAGAAGCCATGGTTGCTGAATGGAAGGAATTTCTTTGGGATATCCCACAAGAACGTGCAGCCTTGTGGGGTCACTGCCAATCTCTCTTTATGAGACATTCTTTCCCTCCTTTTAAGGTATTAAAATGCACAAAAACGATGTACTCCCTCCATTAGAATGCAAGGTGTCCTAGTTCTATGCACATATATTAAGGAGGCATTAAGATGATAGTAGCCTTCATCTTTCTACCAAAGAAACAAACATGAAATGATCAGTGCCATCTAGCTGCTGCATGTGTGGAGAAAATCTTGCTTGCATTATTTGTTAGACTACGTTTATTGCTGGCAGCTTTTCAGTTTCATTGTAAGCTAACCCATTAATAAGGGCATTTTAGGAACACTCATAGATGCATGCTTGGAGAATGTAGTATGCCTTGTAAAAGAAAAAAAACTGCCTCAGATCCTAAACGCCTTGTATTATGAAATGGAGGGAGTACTTGTTTTCCCTTATCCTTGTAAATCACTAAATTGTATGTTCATTCGCCGCACATGCAGGCTGGATTATTTTTCCTTAAGCATGCTGAAGCAGTAGGAAAAGAGATACCAGCACGAGAGCTTCATGAAATACTATTGCTCTCTCTACAATGGCTAAGTGGAACTATGACTAAATCCCCTCCGTAAGCTTCATTTTTCCTTATTTATGTTCACATTGTGCTCAATCTTATGATTCTTATCATCTCCTTGCTGATTAGCACTCCCCTTTTCACAGGGTCTATCCTCTTCATCTTTTGCGGGAAATTGAGACTAGGGTGTGGCTCCTGGCTGTTGAGTCAGAGAGTCAATCTAAGGCTGATGGTGATTTTGCCACTTCTGCTGTTGCTCATAACATAGCTGTTGGAAACAGTTGTAGTATTATAGAACAGACGGCTGACGTCATCATAAAAATAGACAGTAATATGAGCTTGTCACACATGAAAGTTACAGAAAGGAATGGCACACGGGACAGTTTATCAAGTCAACATGTGCAACTCTTTGAGTCTAACAGCGAAGCATCTTCAACAACAATAAATAGCACGAGAGCAAAGCGAAGGGTGAAAACAAATTCACCACTTAGACGAGGGGCCAATGACAATATTGAAAGTAGAACTACCGAGCTGGATAACAATTTTAGTTTTCATAGTTCAAAGACTGGAGAACAAGCTAGAAGTTTACTTTCTGAAGAGGAATTTGCAAAAATGGAAGCATCTTTATCTGGCTGGGAACAAAATGTTAGACCTGTAGATATGGAGAAGGCTGTGCTCTCCTTACTGGAATTTGGGCAAATAACTGCTGCTAAGCAACTCCAACAAAAGCTGTCTCCATCATATATTCCTGAAGAACTTGTCCTTGTTGATGTTGCTTTAAGAGTTGCCAATAGCAGCAGTAGTGGAGAGATCAGTTTGTCATGCTTTGACACGCAGGCTCTTTCGATACTTCAGTCACTGGAAGTAGCAAATAGCTGGGATATGATTAGCCCATCACAGGTCTGGTTATTTTATCTCATTCATTTTATGACATGATTCTGTTAGAAACTAGTGATGGAGTTGCTGCTTTTGCCACTTCTTCTAGGGTGGTGCGGGTCATTTCTGGGGTGTTGTTACTATCCCTGTTATACTCCCTCCGTCCTAATATATAAAGCATAACCGCTTTTATTCGTTCTGTAATGCAAGGCGTGCTCTCTTTCTCTCCCATCTAGATGCACTTGCATCCATGCAGTAGTACGAGATAGAATTAAGTATACGTTCATTGGTCTTTGGACCAGAGGTAGTTATGCCTTGTATACTGGGATGGAGGGAGTAACATTGTATCATTGTAACTATATCCTTGGAACGATTAAATGATACGTGTGTAAAGAAATATTTTCTCAAGTTTACACGGTTTACAATGTTTATGCACGATAACAAATTTACAATAATTCTATCCAAAGCATTCACATCACCTCTCCTGTTAATTATTGACTAGTGGCTATAGTTGTAAAGTTATTGATATTATGTCAAGATGTTAGCATACAAAAAAGACATTTTTGCTGTGATACAATAATTCTCTTCAACCATAGGTTTGCATCCATGTTGGCGTGTAAACTTGCATCTGATACATTTTGTGAAGTGTTGGTGCAACTCAGGTCAATTTGTATATTCTGTTACATCAAAGCTGCTTAGTACATCAAAGTAGCTCTGGCTGTATCATGAAAATGTACTTGGCTATGAAGGGCTGGGTAGGTATGGTTCTAATCAATCTGATATCAGGAAAAGCAATTTATTTGTGGAGTGTTAGGTAGCTACTCGTTCTAACCAATCTGATATCAGGCAAAGCAACTTCATTTATTACTTCTGTGAACTTATTGGTTAAACAAGCTTGTGAAATCTCTTAGGCCTTGTTTAGTTTGGTGGGGATTGGCAGGGATTAAATCCCCTACAAGTCAAAGTTCTCATTGCCTCCAATCCCCTTGGGGAGGGGATTGACCGAACCAGATCTCGTAGACCATGATCATCGCAGTTATTCTTAGATCTGGGGTTGGTTATTGAATATTGATTACATGTTTGTTCCTTATTTACCTATATAGTGCTTCAAGTTGAATCATTGGTACAAATGATGCTGATTTTGTCCATGCTCATCACTCCATGTATGTTAAAATATTGTTTATAAGTGTTAATGTGATCCAAAAATAAGAATGATGTTTTTTCTCAGGTTATGGAGATACTAGCTGCGAAATGTGGTGAGGGCCGTGGGCGAGCTCTTATTAGGAGAATAATAGCAGTTGTTCGAACTGCTAAATTATTGGGACTCCCATTCTCTGAAGCATTTGAGAAACAGCCAATTGAACTTCTGCAGTTACTTTCCCTGAAAGCCCAGGATTCTTTTGATGAAGCAAAATTTCTGGTGGAGACACACATCATGCCTGCATCTAGCATTGCCAGAATTTTAGCAGATTCGTTTCTAAAGGTCTGTTCATTGCTCAGGTTTTGACAGTACACTTTTTTTCGGTATATATTGCAGTGCTACTGCTATGTTACATGATATGCTTTCAATCCAGGGGCTTTTAGCACAAGATCGTGGAGGCTATTTGGATTCCCAAAAGGAAGAGGGTCCTGCACCTCTATTGTGGAGATCAAGTGACTTCTTAAAGTGGGCAAAACTATGTCCATCAGAATCAGAAATTGGCCATGCTTTGATGCGTTTGGTAATGACTGGACATGAAGTACCGCATGCTTGTGAGGTTGGTGTATCTTCTGATCCCTTGTTTTGCTTTTCAATATTTTTCCCCGCTTCTTAAGTTGTCTTGAAATATCATTGCAGGTTGAACTCCTAATATTGTCGCATCACTTCTACATGTCATCTTCTTGTCTTGATGGAGTGGATGTTCTAGTCACATTTGCAGCAAATAGAGTGGAGTCATATGTTTCAGAGGGAGATTTTTCTTGTTTAGCTCGCTTGATCACTGGAGTGAGCAATTTCCATTCCTTGAGCTTCATTCTTTCGATCCTTGTAGAGAATGGCCAATTGGAATTGCTGCTTCAAAAGTATTCTGCCACTGACACAGCCACAGGGACACCTGCATCGGTTCGAGGATTTAGGATGGCTGTTATTACATCACTGAAACAGTTTAACCCGAATGATGATGACGCTCTCTCTATGGTCTCTCTTCCCCTATCCCTCAGCTCGTTACTACTACAAATCTATTTACTATCTGACAACCCACGACCCACAGTAGCTTCAAAAGTAGATTTAACACATTGCCAAACATATTTTAATAATTTATTAATCACAAAAGACCATCAGTATAGACATTATCACTATGAATGTTAACCTTCTGTTTCCTTATACTCTGTTATGTCTGTGTCTAATGCAGGTATACAAGCACTTTGACATGAAGCATGAGGCTGCTTCTCTCCTTGAATTGCGTGCAGAGCAATACATGAACAGCTGGTTATCTCGGTATGACAAGGAACGGCGAAATGATGAGCTTCTTGAGGCTATGCATCACCTTGTAGAGACAGCTGAGGTTCTTTCTACTATTGATGCTGGCCAAAGAACACATCGTGCTTGTGCCCGTGCATCTCTTCTCTCACTTCAGATCCGAATACCTGATCTTATGTGGATTGGTCTTTCGGAGACCAATGCCCGGCGAATTTTTGTGGAACAATCTAGGTTCCAGGAAGCTCTTATTGTTGCTGAAGCATACAACATAAATCAACCTATAGAATGGGCTCCAGTCTTTTGGAATCAAATGCTAAAGCCGGATCTAATCGAGCAATTCGTGGCCGAGTTTGTATCAGTGCTGCCACTGCAGCCACCAATGCTTCTCGAGCTTGCAAGGTTTTACAGGGCGGAGGTTGCAGCCAGGGGAGAGCAGTCACACTTCTCTGTCTGGCTTTCACCTGGAGGCTTGCCTGCAGAGTGGGTGAAACATCTTGGCAGGTCATTCAGGAGCCTGCTGCGTAGAACAAGGGACATGAGGCTGAGGCTGCAGTTGGCAACTCTGGCGACAGGCTTCATTGACGTTCTTGATATTTGCAATAGAATTTTGGATAAAGTCCCTGACAATGCTGGCCCGCTGATCCTAAGGAAGGGCCATGGAGGGGCATACCTTCCTCTCATGTAAATATATTTTGCTTTTCTCTTTGATGCATTGGGTCAGAACTTTTTGGCTGTTATCTTGAAAGGCGGATGAATTTTGCAAGTTTATATGTATCAGCTTTCTTTGGTTCGGCATCTGGACAGTCAAGCTTGGCTGCAAGTCTTCGACTTGGATTCTCATCGATGATGCCATGGAAGACTTTTCTGAGTGTGTATGTACAACAGTTCGAGTGGAAAAGCCGGCAGAAGTCGGATTTTTGCAGCTTCATCCGGCAGGTGTTTTCTCACTCATGATGTATTGGATGCTTGTAAATTTTTACTATACCCATATATAATTAAATTTTGAGTTGGTTTGGTCCAAGAATTTGTTGTACGAAGATGCAACCCGTATTTTTGTTCCTTTTTTTTCTGTATTGCAAGTGAGGCACTTGCTGCCTTGTCATTATAGGTCACTGATTTGCTGTATGTATCACTGGCGTAGCTATGTTGGTGCGAGTTGGGTCAGCTGCCCCAGCTAAAGTTGGTGCAAGACCTTTTTTTTTTACAAGTATATCTATTTCTTATTTTTATTTTTGTATTTTACTCTATATTTGTACAAGAACTATTAATTTATTCTTCAAATTTGAGGTAATATCTCAACGGATGCATTGCATGGATGCATTAATGCAATGTGAATTGTAATGTTCTTGGGTCCTGTTTGGTTCCTAGAGACTAAACTTTTTTAGTCCTAGAGACTAATAAAAAAAGTACCTCCAAGAGAGTCTTTTAGGGACTAATAGAGGAAAAGTCTCAAAAAAAAAAAAGTCCCTTCTGTTTGGTTTGGTAGGGACTAAAAGGGACTTTTTAAGTCCCAAGGACTAAAAAGTCTCTAAACCAAACATGACCTTGATTTTGGTTTAGTTGGTCATTAGAAGTTCGCCCCTAGCTTTTTTTTTCCTTGGCTATGCCACTGGTATGTATGTTTGTGATTTGGACAGCAACCAGACAGCATATGCATCTAGTGTCCAGTCCAGTGAAATCGTAAATGTCACAACACGAAGTTAACCAGTCCGGCGAAAGCATACATCCTTTTGAGCTGCCAGTCCTCGCAGAAAACAGAAAACAGAGGGAAAACACGACAGATAAGCATGGTTGTTCAAATTGGATGTAACGCGACATGCTGATGATCTATCTATTCACGCGCTTGCCCCGGCAATCACGTCAATCTGTCAACGTTCCTTATGCACAGAACGTATAACGGCGGCAAGAAGAGTAGACTCCAGGATTGCTCGTCCATGTACGATTATTATGAATAATATACATGGGTCGCTCTCAAACGGAATGTTGAATGACGTGATGCATCAAATCCTGTGTAATTTGTACGCAACCAATCGTATCAGACTATCAGTCGCATACGAGCTGAGTCAAATCCCAACAGCCGTGACTGATTTTAAACAAATTCCTTGCGGCAGTTCCAACAAAAGGCAAATAAATTACCACCATTTGTCAACTCTTTTCTACAACCATGACACGGAGCTGCATTTTCCTAGAATATTCGAGAGGTACATAGTCTTATGTACTCCATTCCACTTTGATTTTTGTACATATATTTTGCTATGTATGTAGATGAATGAATAAAGAAAGTCAAACCGACTTATAATTTGGAAGGGACAGAGGGAGTATAATAAATCATCACCTTGCATTGTCTTCCTTGGTCAAATTGGACTGTTTCCAGGACTGTATTCAAGTTCAATAGACCTGTCTTCTCGAACCACCGTTTCTTCTACAGACAGCAGGCTTAGGATGTTCTTGGCAACCAGACGTTTTGGAGCTTCAACATGGAGGGCATGATCTACATAGCCGTTGGGAAGGACTACAAGTCCGACAAGCGCAACCTGCTATTTGTTCTACAACAGTTTCCAGGCCCAATTGGAATCCTCCATGTCCACTCGCCATCCAAGCTGATACCCGTCTGTAAGAGCTGAAACTGTATTTCGCTGTTCTTTCCTGCAAGGTATATGCACATGTGCCAGCCTATTATTCTCTTGAAAAAGGAATTTCTCAGAAATAACGAAAGAAAGAAAGACATGCAGACTTCTTATTCTTTGGAATAACTCATTAAGCTCTACAAAGAAGAAATTTTACTGACTTATCTTAATAGTAATGGTCATAATGAAGACAAAACAAGGAAATTTGCCAGTGAAATGCTCTATATGTAAGTTGAGGACCAACATGGACATGCCTGTTCATCAATAACAATCTAGTCCTCAGTATCATGATGTGTCAGAGAAATATGCCACAGGCCTTGTATTCAAATGATATCAAAGGGCAATAGTAACTGTCTACACATACAACTTCTGGCTATCTGCTGTCTCTTGTACTGAATGAAAAAACTCACTGACAATTTCCAAAAAAAAAAACCCTCACTACTGACAAGACTTTGCTGAACTATCCTGTAGTGGGTGCTCGAGTACCAGAGAAATTTGCAAGAGAGGATGTAAAGGAACAGCACGGGAGGAGAGAGAAGGAAAAGATGCTGAAGCTATTAAGAAGTTATGTGATGCTGTGCTCTGGACGAGAGGTGATCACTGCTTCATTATCCACTTTTAGTAGATGCATCAAAGAAAGATTCACAAAAGGATTGGTTTGCATTAGAAAGAAAATAGTACCTCTAACAATTGCTAGATAAAAACTCTTGTAAATCTTACCCTCCCAAAAACGCGCCCGTCTTGTGATGTAAAAACTTTTCTTCTTAAAATCTTTTTTGCGTATTCGAGAAAAAAAAAAAATTGCTAGATAATGCCTACAGCCTAACTAAAAAGATTAACATCTTCTTAAGCAGAACACCTACTAAGCCCAGGGAAGGCCCATGGGTTACTGAAATTTTAGATGCCTTTAAGAACTTATGACTTCCAAATTTTTTAAGAAAGGTTCCAATGACTTCAAAATTAAGATGTAAAAAATGTAGGCACACCTTAAAAGTGCCAAGACTGTACAGCAGAGTCTCTGATATGTTAGAACAGGTTTCTTCTAAAGTTCATGAATAAGATTAATTCTTATACAACACTTATATTCACATAACACTTCTGTTATAACAGATACTACAAGATTATTAAACAAAATGCCTCTTATGAAAGAATCAATTTTGATGAATCAAGTTTTTTACTAACCCCTGGCAGGTCAAGGTACAATATATAACTAATGAGGACACCCTCCTTGGCCTTCAGCAGCTGGTTTTGATGAATCAAGTTAGAAAATTAGTCACGGCTTCAAGGTATGAGCTGCAAAATATACCATGTGTCCATGTTGCAGAAATAATGATCACGATAGATCATCACATTGATGTTGCACACATTATTCAGCCATTGAAAAGGTTACCAACCATAAAGACTCCACATACACAGGTTCATGTCAAAAGAGAATGCACTCCTTCAGTTCTGCCAGATATTGCTTGTCCGAAACGGTAGACATGAGTGGACCAGGTATGTTTCAATCATGGAACAAATTGAAAGTCTTGTGATTCTGGACCTTCTGTTTTAATATCTGTATTATGCTTAAAGTTGACGTGCTAGTTGAGTTCAATAATTTAAATTATTATCATGTTCAAAAACATTTTTATATGGTTGACTGAAAGAACATGCTTGAGGCAGCCCTGCAACACCACAGTGGACACCAGAGCATCTTACAGGAGAATCTGAAGGAACCACAGCACAAGGGGGTCAACTGGTGTGATATAATCATCATTGCAAATTTCCACGCAAACACATTGTGTGCAAATTTCTAGTTTCTACTAAGTGGGTAATGCACTGTGTTATTGCAATATTCCACATTTGTTAGGTAGAAAGAAGTAGTGAGCTATATGAGGACGAAACAACAGATGAGAGCGTTCCCCAACAACTACGGGAGACATAACAAGTGAAGGATCCAGAGATAGCAACCAGTTGCAAATGGTAGGTAACATGAGTTTCTGAACCTAAACTACTTATATGATTACAACAAAACTGTCCTTTTCTGTTACATGTTATAAGCAGGCTAATCTAACAGATACTATACATTTCAAGGAAAAGGTGCACAGGCCCAATCAAGACAGAAGGGAAATTTTACCTGGGGAAACTTCTAACAGATCTTACCACCACGGATGTTTTGAAGGGCCAAATACATCAGAAAATCTGTTTCATTATCACATCGTCCCACGAGAAGAGCCAAATAGAGTTATTAGTGGTAATATTAGCACACATATTGCAGAATACACTAAAGTGATACATTGAATATCAAAGACTAGCTAAGCAACTCTAGACCTAGGTAGAGATCTGCAGACCGGAACCTAATGCATTGATCCTTTATCAGGAAAAAGTTAAAGAACTTGAAAGGAAGCTAAATTCCCTGGAGGAGTGTGTCAATTTAAAACAAGAAAAACAGCCTATACCAGAAAAGTCGTCAGAACAAGAAGTTCCAAACTCATACTGCATGAATCCAACAACCAGCAGAGAGGAAAACAGGAAATATCAGGTCAATATCATTGAGTTCTCAGACTCTGAGATTAGGCAAGCCACCAACAACTTTCACCCCTTGAACAAGATTGGTCAAGGAGGTTTTGGACCAGTCTACTTTGGCAAGCTCCGAGGCCGACATGTAGCAGTTAAGATGTTTAACCCTCGTGGAAGACAAGGCTATTTCGAGTTTGAGCAAGAGGTAAACCACCACCAACTCACACAGATCTTCTATGGTTAAGTTTTAGTTGTACTTTTCAGCAGTAAATAAGCCATGTTCTAGAACAGATAGGATGGTATAGTCAACAAGTGAAAAATAAATAGTCTTTTATTTGTGCATCTTTACGTGGTCGTGATGTATACCCCCAAAAAAATACATGACTGAACTGCTTTCATAGGAGTTTTACGACCATATCATTTGCGGTGATGAATTGATTTATACTTATCCCTTTTCTCAAGTGTAATCAACCTTACATCCTACCAATTTAGGTACTGATATTAAGCAGCGTGAGGCATCCAAACATTGTCAAGCTCTTTGGTCTCTGCTCTGAGTCCATGGCTCTTGTATATGAGTATTTAAGCAACGGAAGCCTAGAGCGAAGCCTAAAGGTGCTGGCATGGCAGGATAGAGTCCGCATCATCCAAGAAGTACGATCAGCTCTCATCCACCTCCATTTCAACAGGCCTAATGCCATAGTCCACTCAGACATAAAACCTGCCAACATTCTTCTTGATGAATATAATGTGAGCCGGCTAGGGGACTTTGGTACTGCTAGGCTTCTGCGTCAGGACCCATCTAGCAAGAAGAATATTAGTCGGATGACAATGCCAATGGGAACTACTGGATACATGGACCCTGTCTACCAGAAAACACAGATGCTGAGCACCCAAGCAGACATTTATTCATTTGGGATTATCATCATCCAGCTACTAACAGGATGGGAATCGGTGATTGGCATAACAGATGAGGTTCAAAAATGGATAAGAGATAAGGATTGCCCCAGGAGGATATTTGATGTGAACGCTGGAAACTGGCCATATGTGGAAGCTAAGCAACTTCTGTGCGTGGCGCTCCAGTGCTGCGATTGTAATGAACCAAAAAGAAGGCCAAGCCTCAGACTGGGCTGTTGGAGAGTACTTGATGTGCTAAATGCAAAAGCAGGTAAGTTACTACAGTCAAAACGAACCAATTTATATTACTGAAGCTTGAATAAATATTTGTTAAGTTGTGCATGTGAGCTTTTTTAAATGAACAGTATAATATTCCTATAATATAATGATTTTGATAGTACTGCAAGGTCCTACATCAAACAAGACAACAAAGATATCAATTTCGATTTTATACAGTCCTGACATTATATGGGAAACACATTGGTTTGCCTGTGGAATTTAAGACTACTTTTTTAGTCAGTGAACAGTAAGATGCAGATTATTTTGAGGGTTACAGACTTGTAGCTTTATTCTTGTTCAGTTGGTTTTCTTCTTCATGGTTTCCAGAAGACATTCCCACAAGTTCTTTTATAGTAAAAACCAAAGCCTGCATATGTATTAATGAATAATTTACAAACAACCAGAAAGATTTAACATTTGTGGTAATTTTTTTTTTTTTTTTTTTTTTTTTTTTTTTTTGCAGAGAAAACACTAAAGAGATGCACCTGACAACTAGATGCTTTTATTGGACAATGCAGACTGCTGACGGAGGACAAATGAATTAAGAAATGAACTAACTGTAGATGATTTACATTGCTTGAGCTATGTGCAAAACACATGGGAGATCAAACCAAACAGAACGTACGAACAATTTGCTTGAGCTATGTGCAAAACACATGGGAGATCAAACCAAACAGAAGCAGGGATTGTTTGGGTTGAGATTAGTACTTTTAGTGTCGCTTCCAATTCTTTTGTACGGGATAGAAGAACTCATTGTATATATATATGTGCAACTAAATTGAATTGAATGCAACACAGGAACTATCCATACTAGAAGGGGATACACATACAATGAACAGCTAGATTACTACTAATTACTGGAAGGACTAAACTGAATGCGACACAGGAACTGTCCATACTAGAAGGGGATAGATACACAGTTCAATGAACAGCTAAATTACTACTGATTACTGGAAGAGCAAGTCATAGTACCTTTCCTCGCTGCAGGACCGATTGGGCACCGCATCGTGAAGTGTAAGACCCGACCCCCTCCCTCGCTCTCGGGAGGGCGAACCCTAGGAGCCTTCGACTTCTCTCGCAACAGCACTAGCAACGGCCGGAGCCCGCAGGAGGAGGATACCACGGGCCTGCGGGCTGCGGTGGATGCGCCGTGCGCGTACTCTGCACCGCCAAGCAAGCTTGACAGCGCATGGCGGTGGAACCCACCGAGGTTGATTTTATTTTCTTCATTTTGAGATGGGAGTTCGCGGGGAACACACAGATCGATATAAGGAGCGCCAAAAATGGAATGGATAAGTTCGCCGTCCCTCCACCCAGAACCGCACCGCCCCGCGCCCTTTTACGGCCGTTGCGACGCCACAGCCCGCCGGCCCGCCCCGCACCGCACCGGCACGTCGCCGGCCGCTGGCCTCCAACCCGCCGCCCAGCCCGCCCCTACTCTGAAACCCCGGGGGTCCGCCACTGCGTCCCTCCCCACCCAGAACCTCAGCCTTCCTCTCCTCCCTCCCATCGCTTCGTTTCCATGTTTCTCTCCCCTAACCTGTCGCTTGTCTGCGCCATCGTCGCCTTCCCATGGAGGAGGCCCTCATCCCAACTAATCCCACGGGCCCCCTCCCGCTGCAACCTCACATGCCACGCAGCGGCGCCCAAAGTGCCCCTCCCCATCGCCTCGCCGGCCTCCCTCGGGGACGACCCTAGCAAGTGGGACCCCGCCGAGTGCGACGCCCTCCTCCGTGGCGGGGAGCAGGTCGCCTCCGTGCTGCAGGAGATGCTCACGCTGGTCAGGATGCCCTTCCACCGTTTTTTATTTGTGCCCTCCCACCATTTCTTCTGTTGCTTCACTGGATCACTGACGGCGGTTACTAGTATGGATGATTTTGTGAAATGAACACAGTGCTTCATAGAATTGCGTAGTTTCTTGGACTTCCAATCTTATTAGGTTGTTATTTATATTTTTTTAAAAATAGTTAAGCTATTCCGCAATGAACTATTGCACTAGTTTGTTTCGTGGCCAGATAGTATGCTAATGTAGTTTGGTCTTCTTGGACAAATTGGCAAAGAGTTGTGAAAGCTTAGCCCATTGCTAAAGTCAATTTATCCTCCATTTCCTTTCTTCTACGGCTTACTAGTTTGTTTGAGATTATAATTCACTCTAAAATTGTCTAAGAACTATCATTGGGGGAGTTCTCAATGTGGTTAAATGTTAATCTCATGTAGTTGTGCAGAATATAACTGCTATTATGTGGTATGACTAAATGGCTATACCTTGTATTTATTGATATTGTTGTTGCAATGTGATTGGTCATTGGTGTTTCTAGATGGAGGACATGGAGATGGATGGTGCATTTGAGCCGGTTGCTGTGGAGCTGGTGGCACAGGGAGTTATTGGGAAGAGGGTCGACGAGATGGAGTCAGGCTTTCTTATGGCACTTGATTACATGATACAACTTGCACAGAAAGATGCAGATGATGAGGTACTTGATAGAGTCATTGCCTAACTCAGCCAAACTACTTGTTTGCATAATACATTATTTATTCTTCACCAGGCTTCATTGTAGAGAGAGAGCAGAACACCTCACACCCCTTGGGTGGGGCTTTCGTATATATAGTCACAAGGACCTAGTACAATTACAATTAGACTCCAAAATATATACATCTAACACCCCCGCACAAACGCATAGACTGTACCGAAAATCCATGTATGCTTCGAGACATTGTTTTCAGACTGGAGTGCTTACTAAATCCTGCTATATGCATATTTCCCCTTAGCTTATTCTACATGCTTTACATGCTTGTCCTATGATGGCAGCGTAAGTCTCTTCTTGAGGTAATTAAGCAGACAGTGCTAGACCATCTGACAAAGAAATGCCCTCCACATGTAAGTGTTGTTTCACATGCCCAGTGTTATCCGCTTATATGTGTGCATGGATGTGGGCTTTTTTTGTCTTCTGACTGGTGGTGTCGTATTTTACAAACCAGGTCCAGGTTGTTGGACTCCTTTGCCAGACTGAAAAGAAAGAGAGCAGGCATGAATTGTTGCGCCGTGTAGCTGCTGGTGGAGGTGTTTTTAAGAACGATAAAGGTCTGAAGTGCCAAATTCCTGGGGCAAATCTTAGTGACATTGCAAATCAGGCAGATGATCTACTAGAGGTAAGTTGAAAAGCATGAGTACAGTCATCCTTTACTGATGGCCTTCCATGAAACAACACAATCTTCATGATCTGATTCTTTGCAATGAAACATTTTCTTTTCCATTAGTACGTCCAATGATAATTTGATAGGAGGAGAGTAAAACCTAATTACAATATAGACTCAGACACTCAGTACACACATATATACTCATACTAAAGAGTTCTTCCTAGACGGGTTTAGACAGATGCCAGTTCATAGATGGACTATGAGACTGTATGACATGCTACATACTATTACCTTACAATTCTCATTCAATTTTGTGAATGAACAATATTGTTGGTGCATTGATCATTGGCTTCAGATGCTATATGTTACTCCCTCTGTCCTAGAATATATCTAATCTTAGACTTTTCCAGACAGATTAAGGAAAGGGATTAAATGTCTAAGGTCCCCTTCATTATCTTGGTCAAGTTACATGCGCCTGCTAGCCATGTATCTGGTGGGCAACGTTGCCTAGCATATTTGTTGAATCAAGGAAACCTGCATATTTGTTTCTGCTGCCTGCCATATTTGTGTTTGCATGCTGAGAACGAAAAGGCACAGCGAGGGGTATTTATGAGACACCACCCCTTGGATGCCCGGTCTTTTATTGAGTGATTCATTCTTGCTACTTCTAATAATCCGTTGAATGCCCGGTCTTTTATTTCTGGAGGGAGGGAAAAATTGTGCTACTTGTCAACCAAACACTAAAATTCCCCTTTAGTCATAGGAAAGATGTGGACTGTGTTACCAGTGTGTTCTAAACAACTTCAACTTACAAATATAGAATGCCAGGGCTGCCTCACTATTTTATAATTTTATCTCACACTCCTTAAAATAGATCATCACACCTAGAATGCTGGTATGCCTAGTTAGAATTGCAAAGCCCAAAGGATATTTGAAACTTACAAATGGAACAGAGACAAGATGCTAGAGGTGAGGATCATTCCAGATCATTTTGCTTCTTGGAGATGATAAGAGTAGGCTGATCACTTTTCGAAAAGAACTGCTTGTAGTAGTTAATTATTGTTGTTTCCATGTTAACGAATTTCATGAATCTTCTAATGTCTTGATTATTATTACAGTCAATGGAATCTAGGGACACCATTCCTGATCGAAAACTTCTTGCAAGACTAGTTATAGTAAGAGAAGAAGCTCGGAATATGATGGGAGGTGGCCTGTTAGATGAGAGAAATGATCGTGGTTTGACTACCCCCCCCTGAGGCAGAGGTATCTTTAAACTTGGAAATCCTAATGTGACATAGTAAAAGTGTATTGCATGACTAATTGCAAACTATCAAAGGGTCTTTAGTCTATTTGGATTACTTATATATGGTTGTTGAGATGTGATGAAGCGACAATACCGAGCAATTTTCGGCCGGGTCGGGTTCGGGCCGGGCCCAAAAACCCGGTTATTTCGGGCCGAAAAAATCTTGCCCATTGCAAAGTCGGGCCTAGGTATTTCAAAGGGCTACCGGGCATTTTACACTACAAAATGTATTTCGGGCCGAGTTCGGGCCAAGAAAAATTTTACCGGGCTTCAAAATATATCCCAATAGGTTTGTGGGCGGGCCAAAACCCGTCGGGCTCGGGCCGGGCTTATGGGCCGGGTCGGGCCGCGCGACATCATGAATTTGCTTGCCCCAGTGTCTATAATATTATTTAGCAATTTGATGTTTAACAACTACATGAAGTTTTCCATTTTATCACTTTGAGGAGTTAATACCTTTAAGGCTTTGTTCTCTTTTCTTCCTATTTATATGTGTACACAACTTTTCCATTCTAGTGGCTAGGGTTTCAACAGGGACTGGATGAGAGAGGAAATAGAGAGGGCGAAGAGTGAGTGGTTTTAGGGGTAAGAAGACGGCGAGAGAAAGGGAGAGCGACTGGCTAGGGTTAATGGGTTTGGTCAGACCACGTTGGCCAAGCTGTGGACACCCAGACCACTCAAAGAATCTTCTCCCTCCAGAGACCGCGAAAATCATGTTCCATTGCGTGAGGTGTGTTACAAAACAAACATGATCCAATGATGGGAGAATTTTGATGTTGGTAGTGTGATGTAGACAAAACCATATTTTTCCAATGTCCCAGAGCAAAATTTGCTTATTTCTAAAATTAGCGAGGGGAACAAGGGGAAAGAAGTTGAGGCCAGCCCCTTCCCACCAACCAGCAAGGTTGCCGGAGATGGGGAAGGAAACAGGCCAGATCTGGGTTGGCCCTAGTGAATTGAGGAAGAAGGTTGAGTCTCCCAGTGGCTCTCAACTTGTTGCTTGCCTGATTTGTGTATGCTTGTAACATGGTGTCATCAACAATGAACGAGAATTGAGATCAGCCAGATGTGAATTTAATGGGTCACACAGCTAATGATGTTAGTGAGAGAGTCACCGTGGCAGGTGTCCTGTCAATCTACCAGGGATATTTTGTTCTTAGAGAAATTGGCAAGAAAGATGCAAGAAATTGGCAACTGAAACAGAATTTTGCACTAACAACTCGATGGATAATGGCAAGAGATGTTAAAACTTATTCTATAATTAGAATGAAAGCTGTTTTTTACTGCTGAAAAAATGCTCGAACTATAGACGATTTATCAAGATCATTCATTTATATGTCATTGAATTCAAGGTATTCTTTCACGTTAAATTGACAGGTAAACTTTTTGAGCAAGCTCGTTGCTCTTAAACCTGGGAAGGCATTGGAAAGGATGATAAAGGATGTTATGAATGGCAGAGGGGAAGGTGCTGATAACATTGGACCAAGTGCTGCTTCTCATTCTGAACAGGAGAGTCTAACTGGAGTATTGGGAAGGGTGAGTTTTGAGTTCAAATTGGTTCACTAGTATGTTCAGAAATTAGAAGATATTTTGCATTAATAAGTATTCGCTGCACATGCTTATGTGACCTCTAGGGAAGCGTATCTGGCCACAAGCCACGGCCAGTCCGCCCTGGAATGTTCCTTGAAACTGTTTCCAAGGTATTGATCTCATCTTTCATTTTATACAACACATTCACCTTTTTTGGTATGACATACGTTTTCCTTTTGTCTGCAATCTTGTCGCATGGCTGTAAGGTCCTGGGTGGCGTATATGCAAGTAACACATCAGGCATTACAGCTCAACATCTGGAATGGGTGAGCACCTTACTGGTCCATTCTTTGACTGATCTCTTGGCTTATAATTTACTCTTGTATGCCAATCATGATGGGCATGGTTTGACCGTATTTTCTCATTTTAGGTACATCAAACAACACTCAAAATTCTTCAGGAAATGGCCTTCTAACATTGTTATCAGGATGCACAGATAGTTTGTGAACATAAGGACTATATACATAAGGACTATATAGCTGCACATCTGTAGCTATTGAAGGTACATGAAATCAGATAGCCTTGTGTGCACCAAGGTATGGACTGTTTTCTGCTTACCGGATCTACTGGTCCTACTGGTCCCGCTGTGGTTTGTTATTAGAGACCTTTTAAAAGTGGTCACATATCTTTTGGTTCAGAAGTGGAGTAGAAGAAACGGGTTATCAAAAGGCTTTAGATCACTCGTGGGAAGAATGTTGCCCCGTTGTGCAGTGTAGAAGTAACCTACAGGCTTGGAAGTGGTAATGTGGTATAACCATGTGATTGCCCTTGCCAAATGACTAATTTTAAGTGTGCTAGACTCATAATAGATTTGAGGCGTATCTATTGACATTAGTGTTTGTTCCTTGGCAATCTGTAATTTTATCTTTTCACACATTGTTCCGGACTTCTGGTTGTTTATTCGTCATAGACTCATAGGTGTTTTTTTTTTTTTTTTTTGAGTACATCATAGGTGGTATTTTTACGGGTGGTATTTTTGCCAGTGGTATCTTGGGATAGCATAAAATGTGGCTCCGCGGCATTTCTTTGAGCAACGCAAGCACTGACCGTCCTGCGTCGGAAGGGCCCGGAGCTAAAGTGGGCTGGGCGAATGCATCTGTGGTCTGTGAGCGGCCCTCGGAGCCCGGAGCTAAAATGGGCTGGGCGAATGCATCTGTGGCCTGTGAGCGGCCCAGATGCCCAGAACCGAGCTAACACCGACGTGGGGGACGAACTTCTTATTTTAGAAGGCTCCGATAGTCCGATCTGTGCGCAAACGCAATCCACGATAGCATGGCCAAGGAGGCGGCGAGGGGGGCGAAGAGATCGCGGCGGCGGCGGCGGCGGCGCCGAGAAACCCAGTTACGTATACGAGGAGGAAGAGGAAGAGGACGGGAGGAGCCAGCGCTAGTCCCGCCGCCGCGTCAGGCGGCACGGGCATGTGCGACGACGTCCTCCGCGGCATCTTCGCCCGCGTGCCGGGCGCGCACCGCGGTCGCTTCCATGGCGCTCTCCAGGCACCACCAGGCCCTGCTCCGCTGCCCGGAGTTCAGGGCCCTCCCACTGTCGCCTCGCCCCGCCGCTTCCAGGCACCCACATAGCCTACATCGCGACGGCGAAGGTGAAGAGGAGCGGCGGCGGCCGGAAGCAGCCTGTCAGCGGGTACCACGGCTTCCACGTCGCCGGAGCAGGGCTCAGTGGCAACGCCCCGATGCGCGCGCTCGCGGGGCCAACGTGCCCCAGGATGCAGTACGTCAGCACGTGCCACGGCGTCGTGCTGCTCGTTTGCCAGGCCAGGCCTGCCACGTGCGTCCTGTGGAACCCGGCCATCGCCGACGATGAGGAGGAGGTAAGCGTCCCAGTTTCGGACGACGACGATTGTGCCGTCTTGGGGTTGGGCTACGGCCGGAGGAGCAAAACCTACAAGCTTCTCCTGTCACGCCAGCGGAAGCTGACGACGTCCTCGGCGAGGAGGGATCCAAAAGAGCTCATGGTCTATGCTCTCAGTGAAGGCGGCGGCGGGGAGCAACGGCTACGGACGCTGTTATCGGAGGGGCTGGACGGAGAAATCAGCGGCGAGTCGTCCCTCTATCTGGACGGCACGATTTATGTCCCCCACGTCAACAAGGCACAGGCAGTGATCTTGGCATTCGACGTGGACGACGAGACGGTCACCAACATCGATTTGCCAGGTGAGAGAGACGAACATGGCTGCAAAATAATGTCCACGACGCTCTTGTTGATCTCCGGCCGTCCATGTGTGGACACCCAGGATAGTCACGGCAGAGCGCTGTGGCTGCTCACGGTGGACCACCAGTGGGAACGGAAGTGCATCATCGACGACGAGGCGTCCATTTCTCGTAGAGACAACCGCCTTGATCGCTACTCAATCACCGGCGTTTGGGACTGTGACGGCGTGCTGTTCATGTACTTGCGCAACAAATACGGCGACTTAGACGACAAGCTCTGCATGTACTGTACTGCGACCAAGGAGATGATCGAGGTAAACCTGCCGCGCAAACTGACGCCGCAGGAGCATTGGGAGTACGCCATGTGTTGGGGTTACAAGCCGACGCTCGTGACTCCAAGGAGCATTGTCGTCGGCGACGGCGAGGCCATCATCAGTCAAGATGAAGAGGAGCGCCGAGCCCGGGCCGCTGATATAATGGCAGCCCTGATGCCGCTGAATGAGCGAGACAGGAGGAAAGGGCACAAGGCAACTCTCCACACCGTGTGCTTCATGGATTTCTTGGTCCGCATCATGCAGAAGCTGCCAGAGAACATGAACGAAGTAGCCGAAATGCCACTGCTGAAACCAAAAGATTCAGGGAAGGAATTTTACTATGCAGATTCAGATCCCGATTTGGATTCAGATGCAGAATTTGAGGCTAGATACACGAGGTACTTACGGAGACCCAGGCGGATGTTGATTCCGTATTGAAATAAACTGCAAGGCCTTGTTTAGATGGCTAAATTTTAGCAAAAGTGACTTTTCTGACTCCTGTAGCACGTTTCGTTTGTTTGTGGTAAACATTGTTCAATTATGGACTAACTAGGCTCAAAAGGTTCGTCTCGTGATCTACAACAAAACTGTGTAATTAGTTATTTTTTTACCTACATTTTTGCTCGAACATATGTCTTTTTGGTGTATTTAATGTGATGTGATGAAGAGAGAGTCTAAAAATTTGCAATTTTTTGGTAAATTTTCAGCCAACTAAACGTGGCCAAGTCTACGGGCTGTGAAAGCCTGAAACAACTAGGTCCTCTTATTTCACCTACAAGTTAAAACCATAAAATCACTTCTCTTACAGGAGAAACACAGGTTCAGGTTCAGGTTTAGGTTCAAATCTCGAACATAGACTGTAGTTACAACTATAGTATATTTGAGTTTTTTTTAGGGCATGTTTGGTATCCCGCATCAGGCCATACATGCACCGGCGGATGCAACCTCGAGGGTGTTTGGTTGCAGGGTGTTTGGTTGCCCAAGGCTCGCCCACGGTGCAAAGCGCCCTCCAGCCCAGCTCCATAGATACGGTGAAATCGGCGTTTCGGCGAGCCGGGCTCACTCGGTGCACGAGGTGCATGCGGAGATGCAACGCCGCGGCAAAAAGTGAAGAGTTCAAGACGAGACCGGGCAACCAAACAGCTCACTTTGTTCCCATGGATGCAAGCAACCAAAAGGATACCGCGTGTTTGCATGCGGAGATGCAACGCACGGCAAAAAAGTGAAGAGTTCAGCACGAGACCAGGCAACCAAACAGCGTCTGTCTACAGCCTGTTCCCATGGATGCAAGCAACCAAACACAGATACCTTGCACGTGTTCGGCTTGGGCGTGGAGAGCCCGGTTGCCTGCTTCACGAGCCCGGCTGTGGTGGACAATGAACCAAACACGCCCTTAGTAACCAACCTTTGCATGTGCATGTTCGCAATTTCACTTTCCAAAATTTGCTACTCTGGATCAAAAATTGATTGGCATCTTCGAGATTTCCCAATGTCTGAGCTTAATTTTTTTTTAATAAAATGTCTGAGCTTAATAGAAACTTATGCATTTGAAGAAGAGGTGTTATTGCTACACTAATAGTGGAATCGATCCAGCGCTGGGACTCTGATCGATGCGTCGCAAGGGTTTGGGACTGGCCCGGAACCAACTGGACTGGGCGATACATCTGTGGCCTGTGAGCGGCCCAGAAGCCCATAACCGATGCTGACGCCGACGTGGGGGGCCGAACTTTTTATTTTAGACCAATCGATCGAGAAGGATACGATCTGCGCAAACGCAATCCAACCATAACATGGCGAAGGAGGATGCGAGAGGCGACGAGATCAAGGCGGCGGCGGCGGCGGCGCTGAGAAACCCAGTTAGGAGAAAGAGGAAGAGGACGGGAGGAGCTAGCGGTAGTCACGCCGCCGCGTCAGGCGGCACGGGCATGTGCGACGACGTCCTCCGCAGCATCTTCGCCCGCGTGCCGGCGCGCACCGCGGTCGCTTCCATGGCGCTCTCCAGGCACCACCAGGCCCTGCTCCGCAGCCCGGAGTTCAGGGACCTCCACTGCCGCCTCGCCCCTACGCTGCCAGACCCCCACGTCGCGTACATCGCCACAGCGAAGGTAAAGAAGAGCGGCCGCGGAGGCAGAAAGCACCAGCAAGTCAGCGGGTACCACGGCTTCCACGTCGCCGGAGCAGGGATCAGCGGCAACGCGCCGATGCGCGCGCTCGCGGGGGCGACGTGCCCCAGGATGCAGTACGTCAGCACGTGCCACGGCGTCGTGCTGCTCGTTTGCAAGGCCAGGCCTGCCACGTGCGTCCTGTGGAACCCGGCCATCGCCGACGAAGTGGAGGAGGTGAGGGTTCCGGTTTCGGACGACGAAGATTGTGCCGTCTTGGGGTTGGGCTACGGCCGGAGGAACAAAACCTACAAGCTTCTCCTGTCACGCCAGCGGAAGCTCACGACGTCCTCGGCGAGAAGGGATCCAAAAGAGCTGCTGGTCTATGCTCTCAGTGACGGCGGCGGCGAGCAACCACGACTACGGACGCTTTTATCGGAGGGGCTGGACGGAGAAATTAGCGGCGAGTCCCTCTATCTGGACGGCACGATTTACCTCCTCCACGTCTACAAAAAGGAAGTGATCTTGGCTGTCGACGTCGACGAGGTCGTCGACGACGAGACGGACGTCGATGACGTCGTCGATGACCAGACGGTCACCATCACCGTCGACAAGGCAGTGATCTTGTCTTTCGACGTCGACGACGAGACGGTTACCGCCATCGATTTGCCAGGTGATGATGGAGACGAACCCGGCTGCCAAATAATGTCCACGACGCTCTTGTTGATCTCCGGCCGTCCATGTGTGGACATACAGGATAGCCACGGCAGAGCGCTGTGGCTGCTCACGGTGGACAACCAGTGGGAACGGAAGTGCATCATCGACGACGAGGCGTCCATTTCTCGTAGAGACAACCGCCTTGATCCCTACTCAATCACCGGCGTTTGGAACTGCAGCGGCGTGCTATTCATGTACTTGCGCAACAACTATTTTTGGGATCGTGACAAAGACGACAAGGTCTGCATGTACTGTACCGCATCCAAGAAGATGATCGAGGTAAACCTGCCGCGCAAACTTGGGCCGCCGGAGGCGTCGGCGTACGCGATGTGCTGGGGTTACAAGCCGACGCTCGTGTCGCCGGGGAGCATCGTCGGCGGCGAGGCTATCCGTCAAGATGAAGAGGAGCGCCGAGCCCGGACCGCTGATATAATGGCAGCCCTGATGCCGCTGAATGAGCGAGACAGGAGGAAAGGGCACAAGGTAACTCTCCACACCGTGTGCTTCATGGATTTCTTGGTCCGCATCATGCAGAAGCTGCCAGAGAACATGAACGAAGTAGTCGAAATGCCACTACTGAATCCAAAAGATTCAGGGAAGGAACTTTACTATTCAGATTCCGGTTTGGATTCAGATTCACAATTTGAGGCTAGATTCAGGAGTTGCTATCGTAAAGCCAGACAGAGGTGGCGGTGAGGATTGTGTATTGAAATAAACTGCAAGTTTACGAGCTGAAAGCCTGAAACAACTTGGTCCTCTAATTTCACCTACAAGTTAGCATGGCATATTCAGATTCAGGTTCAGATATCGAACATAGGCTCATAGTTACAACTAATCTATTTGAGTTTTTCAGTAACCACCTTCTTATGTGTAACTCCTTTAAAGTTCTATTCAGTTTCGCGATTTCACTTTACAAAATTTGCTACTCAGGATCGAAATTTGATTGGCATCTTCGAGATTTCCATGTGCCTGAGCTTGATTGAAACTTAGTTTCACATTGTAAACGCTGCCTTATTTTCTAGTGACATCTATCGAAATAGCCGACGGTTACCAAATGTAGCCTCTGCTCTTGAGGCTCTCCACGGCAACCCTGATGATCTTCTCCAGGGGCTTGAACAGCCCTAGCGCAACAAGCTTCTTCGACGCCACCTCCACTCCTGCTCTCACAAGCCCAGGCTGGGTATCTTTGGGGAACCTGCCACAAAGCAACACCACAAGTCGTAATTCCAACAGAGGAGAGGCAAGAGCATTCCCAAAGGTTTTTCATGCGGTTTTCCTTGCGAAAAAAAAAAAATATCAGGGGTTCTGAAAATGTGGCTTACTTGGGCACTTTGTAGCTGGGGTAGAGCTCGGCGACTTTGGCCGCGAAATCGCTCAAGTGATTGATGGACTCAGCGCAGATGTGCCTTCCGGCCGGAAGCTGATGGGTTCTCGAACACCAGGAGATGGTCCAAGGCAACGTCTTCCACGTGGACTGCACCCATCCAGATGTCCGTGTACTCCTCTGTGCAACCTGCATGCCCAAAATGATGTGCTTCACTGTTTTCATCTCACAATCCATGGGATTTGAAGCTAACATCAAGTAGCAAACTAACGAGAGGATTGGTTGCTTTCTGCAAGTGCATGCATCATTTGGGAACCATATGTATTTATATGTTGATTTAAATTGAACCAGACATTGTCAAAGATTACAGGAACTCAAATTTCATAATTGGATGTGCTTCAATGTTCTCTTCATCCAATGAACGGCATAATGAACAAACAAGAGCCCTATTCTCAACAATGAGTATAATTTGAGACTTGCATGAAGGAGCTGCAAAAAAAAAAAAAAAAAAAAAAAAAAAAAAGAAGAAGAAGAAGGATTGTTTGCTTTTTGCAAGTGCACGAATTATTTGAAACAATAACTGAAACCACTAACCCATTCAAAAAAATAACTGAAACCACTAAGGTGGCCATTGTCAACTCAAAATTCATATTTGGAACGAAAATTAGAATTCAGAATTCCAAACTATGGTCTAAATACTTGAAGGAGGCGTAGAAGGACGGACATGCTAGAATTGATGGTTGGCGGGATTATCGGGCCCAGGACAGACATTGGATTAACCACAACCACATCCAGCCCGTTGTCCTCTGCAACCTTCCACGCTGCCTCCTCTGCCAGCGTCTTAGAAACAGGGTACCAGATCTCCACGGCGCCGGAGAGTTGCTCCACCGCTGGCCTCCCCCTTCAAGATGGTGCTGTCCAGGACGTCGGCGACGTGGACGACGTGTGTAGGGTCGAGGCGGAGGATGTCGCATGCCCGTCCTCCCTCTCCCCGCACGCCCTCCCCTTCTTCCCCGCCCCTCGATCTGGCAGAGGCAAGTTCGAGCGTTGGGTGGAGGATCTCGACGCGGGCAGCTTCGACGAAGTGCCTGCTCCGGCCGCCACTCGCCCGTCGTACCTGGACGCCGCCCGCGGGGCTCTCCTTGCCGCGTCTCCTCCACGGGCCGAGGTGCAGGGCGCTGTCGGGGGTGCCCGCCAAGTAGCTGCAATAAAGAAGCGGCGGCGGCGGCGGCGCGCGGCGCCCGTTGGGGTTGCGGCCCCTTCTCTACAGACGGCGCGAGTGTCGCGCGGCGTCGCCGCCGCAGCCGGCGCCGAGGACCCGCGGCGCATCTGCGCTGGGCACACAGTCACTTCCCAGCAGCCCGACATCGATGCGGAGGGTTTCCGTGCCGTCGTGCGTCGGCGGTGGCGGCGCAGCCCGCGGGGACATCGCCAAGACGCCGCCGCCCGCCCCACCGGGCTGGTGGGTCTCGCTCAATTGTCGGCGCGCGCGGCCACGTCGCCGCTCGGTACCCCTCGCCGCAGCGTTGCTTCCGTTCTTTGGGTTTCCGGCCACCGGCGGGAGCGTGCAAGCGCAACCTCGCACCACAGCGCCATCATCAACCTACCAAGACCAAGGACGCGAAGGCCCCCCCTGTGGCATCGCCACTTCCTGCTGGTGAAGTGCCGCCGGCCCACCGGGCACCGTCACAGGAGGGTCGACGTCGTCGCCGACGTCCTCGAGCTCGCCGCGTGCCGCCGGGGGACGTCAACTCTGTCATGCCCCATGGTTTCATCGTCAACACCGTCGCTTTCGATCCGCTTGAGCTTGGCCTGGGCGGGGGCTCTGAGCCTCCCATCTGGGTCGACCCGATGTTGGATGAGCTCGCGGCTTCCAGCGCCGTGCAGCGGGCCACCTCGGTGGAGTCCCCGGCAGGGCTGAGGGAGCCCCGGTCGCCGCCACATTTGGATGTTGAAATGTGGGACACCCACGATGTCGGAGGCCCACCTTTCACCGCCTCCTACGACGAGATCAGCTCCACGGTCGGTGGGGGGCTTCGGTGGGCTGCTGGTGGTGGCACCTCGGTGGAGGCTACCGCAGTTCTTGCCGCGAGGCCGCCGCCCCCCATCCATCGCTGTTGAGCCGTTGAGCCGACAACCCCGTCGGTGGCGGCCTTCACCGGAGGTCCGTGCGCGGGAGATTGAGGATCGGTGTGTGTGCCACGCCCACGCCACTCCTCAAGTCGGGACCAAGCGCTGCGTCGGTCGCGCACCCCAGCCTCTACCCACACCCTACGCCGCCGCGGCGCCCGGATCGCATCGCGGCCGAGGGCGGCTAACGCGACTCTCTGGGCCCAAGCATCTCTTGCTTCGGAAGTTGGGCGTGGAGGTGGACATGGGCCGAGGCTCCCGCCGCCATCGAGGACAAGGTCGGGGACATCTTCGGGGAGGGGAGTGCCGCCGGCTAAGCGGCGCCGTTTTGAGATCCTTCTCAACGGAGCGTTCGACCTCTCCACTTTGGACCTCAACACCGAGGGGCCGGCCGAGGAGGTCGCCTAACCCTCTGTCTGTGTCGGGATGTTTTGTCGCAAATTTGTCAAGATGTAATCCCTTCATTTGTATCCGATAGTTATTAGGTGTCGTGATCGGGTAATGTTTGGTTACCGTTGCATCTTGTTGTTTGAACTTTTTTTTAATGAAAAACACGCAACGGCGTGGTCTCCAAAAAAAAAAAAAAAAACAGGGTACCAGATCTATGCACAAACACAAGATTTGTCAAGTTTCGGCGTTCACCGAGTGTGTTTCCCAAGCTGATCATGCCATTACGGATGCATAGTAGCTAGGCTAGGCTCACCCTGTTCTTCTCGCAGTATTCGATGTCAGTCCAGCAGCGCTCGTTGTGGAGCTCGCCGGCAGGCCACCCGGGGCTGGGCATGACGGCAGAGCTGGACGAGGTGACCACCACCCGCCGCACGCTCCCGGCCTCCTTGGCGGCGCGCAGCACGTTCAGCGTCCCGTCCACCGCCGGCACTATCAGTTGCTTCTGCAACCAATCATACATAGACGGAACTTCAGGTCAGCCTGGGGTAGAGCGAGCCGATCGAAGAGGAGAGGACAGCGACGGGGCACTGACACACCTGTGGGTCGCTGACGGCGTCGACGATGCAGGGCGAGGCGAGGTGGAAGACGCCCGAGCATCCCCGCGCGGCGTCGATCAGCGCGGCGCCGTCGAGGAGGTCGCCACGGAAGATGCTGAGGCGGCCCTCGCCGGCGCCGGAGGCCAGGGCGAGCAGGTGCTCCGTCTCCGCCTTGTCATCTGCGCCGCCCAAACAGTAACTGTAAGCGTCTTTGTATCGATCGCCTGATAGCTACCGCTACTGACCGGGGTTGAGGACGCCGGCGTGGACGTTGTAGCCGCAGCCGAGGAGAAGGCGGACAAGCGTGGAGCCGATGAAGCCGCTGGCGCCGGTGACCAGCACCGTCTCCCCTGTCATCTCCTCGCGTCCTTTCCCTGACCTGACTAGCTGAGCTGGGCTCTCGAGTCACTCCGAGTATTCTGCCACTGTGTGATGGCTACCTGACACTGGTTTTTTTTTTTTTTTTTTTTCTGGATGCGTATTTAGCAGCAGCTTCGGGGCCTGACAGAACGGCAACTGGATTATCCACAACAGTACAGTCACGGTGATTGCGTACCGTAGCACGCATTGTGCAACTGCACACGACGGCCAAAGATAACAAGGAGCAACAGATGGCCAAGTACAGTTCGATCACGTCAACTATCAGAATGTTCAGTGTGTGTGTCTAGGCTTCATCTCCGACATGGATTCCAAGCCGGTACCTGAAACTTCATGATTAAGAACTGAACACCGAATTAGCTCGGGTTTTTTTTTTTTTCAGATTGCCCGGTTCCAATTCGCTATCTTATTATTATTACCATCATCATCTGGTGACATTATTAGTACTACTAGTTACAAGCCACGCTAACAACTTAGCAAGATCCATGCCGCCCTCACATGACAAGCACTGTCCATCCTGCCATCCATGAGGATTCAGGAGATGTGGCCTCGGCTCTTGAGGCTCTCCACGGCGTCCCTGATGATCTTCTCCATGGGGGTGACCTCAAGTCCCAGCGCGATGAGCTTCTTGGACCCTACTTCCTCTCTCACCAGCCCAGGCTGGGTGTCCTTGGGGAACCTGCAGGTGAAGCAACAGCACAAGGTGAGAGACCGGTCACCATCGACACCTAAATTTCAGTCGATTTTCTTGGTGAATACGGGAAACAATGCGTGGTTTCGCGTACTTGGGCACTTTGTAGTTGGGGTAGAGCTCGGCGACCTTGGCCGCGAAGTCGCTCCAGTGACAGATGGACTGGACGCACATGTGCCTCCCCGACGCTGACGGGTTCTCGAACACCAGGATGTGTGCCATGGCAACGTCTTCAACGTGCACTGGCCCCATGAAGAAATCGGCATACCCTTCTGTGCAGCCTGCACGGGCAGAAACTCAATTTATAATGAGCATGCAAAGAACAGTGTTCTGAACATTGTTACATACATGTAGGTATTGTATTTGTTACCACAATGCCAATGCATGGCCAATTGGTCATTTATCTATCAACTGAAACTGCTGGTGCCTGAACTGAATCTGGAAGGGACATTTGGCCATGTAGAATATCAAGTAGGAAAGGAAAAGGTTCAGAGCTGAGGTGACAACCTTAGTTAGCACTCCTACTCATCATGATGACATGGGCTTAAACAAGGCATGATAAGTTAACAATTCCACTATTATTTTTGAGGGAAAATAATTCCACTAATTGTTTTTAGGGAAAACAATTACACTAATTGTTAAATGGACGACTAACAATATATAAAATTTCCAACCTTAGCAAGGAGAGAAGAAGACATAGAATAAGACATAGTATAGTACTGTAGGTTACTGAACTATTTGCAATATGCTTACCTTCAAAGAGGCGACAAAACATGGCCATGCTAGCGTTGAGGGCTGGTGGAATCATTGGGCCCAGCACAGTCCCCGGGTTAACCACAACCACATCCAGCCCATTCTCCTCTGCAAACTTCCATGCTGCCTTCTCTGCCAGTGTCTTGGAAGCAGGGTACCAAACCTACAGCAGAGCAAATGAGCTACAGCAGAGCAAATGAGATAGAAATTGCTGATGGAACTGAAGCTCTGCAGAGGTTGGGTTGCATTGCATTGCATTGCATCCTGGAATTTCTGCAATCCATTTGTTGCATTATCTACGCTAGGAATAGGATGCGATTAATACTATGTTCTCCAAAGTTCAGAGTTCACTGGGAATGGGAAGCACGCTCACCCCGTTCTTCTCGCAGTAATCGATGTCGGTCCAGCAACGCTCGTCACGGACCTCGCCGGCGGGCCACCCGGGGCTGGGCACAATGGCCGAGATGGACGAGGTGATCACCACCCGCCGCACTCCACCGGCGTCCTTGGCCGCGCGCAGCACGTTCAGCGTCCCTTCCACGGCGGGCACCATCAGCTGGTTCTGCAACGGCGAACGGACAGAGCAGGTCGGCGACGGCGGGAAACTGGCACGCACTACGGCGCGGGCGGGCTCGGCACTTAGCGTAGTACATAACTGACCTGGGGATCCTTGACGGGATCGACGGTGCAGGGTGACGCGAGGTGGAAGACGCCCGAGCACCCGCGCACGGCGTCCAGCAGCGCGGCGCCGTCCAGGAGGTCGCAGCGGAAGAAGCTGAGGCGGCCGTCGCCGGCGCCGGCCGCGAGCGCGAGGAGGTGGTCCGTCTCCGCCTTGTCATCTGCACACCACCGCGCAGGCACTCGATGAGCTCCGCGTCGCAGGCAAGGGGCCAGCTTGAGCTAGTGCTACTGACCGGGGTTGACGACGCCGGCGCGGATGTTGTAGCCTCGGCTGAGGAGGCCCCGGACTAGGGTCGAGCCGATGAAGCCGCTGGCGCCGGTGACCAGCACCGTCTCCCCCTTGCCTTGTTCCCCGCTTGCCATCTCGCCGTCCGTCCGCCCTTCAGCTGAGCTGAGGTAGTGAGGTGTCGTCGAGAGTGCGAGTGTGACCGTGGAGTGGCTACGGGACACTCGGCTCGATCTAAGGGATGTGGTTGGTACCCGCCTCTCGGAGTCGGATCTAGTCAACCTCTTTTGGAATTTTCCACTGAAAAGTCACACACAGCCTCACAGAATTGCACACTCATCACACACACCACTTACTATAGCAAAAGTAGTACAACGGAAGCTATCCAGCTACAGTGGCATGGCCGCAACGGCGAAAGCCACAGCCACGCGTGTCTCGAGCCCTCGACCGCTCGACGTCGTGCATTTTCTTTCTGCACGGAAGGGAGTCCGAATGGAAACGTGAAATTTTACGATTTTGCCCGTTTTGAAAACAATTTTTCACAAATAGGCCCTTGGCCAAACATTCGCCGAAAATGGGCCAAAACGGTAGCGTTAGGGACCGAACGCCGAGGTATGGGGCTCGGCGCGCGCGACCGACAGCGCCGAGATTCGCCACGTCGTGGCGACCCCGGGTCGCGACGTCCATGGTGGCGAGTGGGGCCATGTAGGTCGGCGCCAGGCCAACATACGCCGACTGTGGTACCTCGGCGTACCGTGACACTGCGCCGAGGTTCGCTGTTTTGGGCTGGGTAGGCGCGGTTCCGGGGCCGGGTAGCCCGTTCCCCGGGCTGGGTAGCCCATACCTCGGGCGCGACGACCCCGCGCCGAGGAGGCCTTATAACCCAACCATTGCGGGCGGCCCTAACTTTTCACCGTTCCACACCAACCCCGCCGCCGGCTCGGCTCGCTCCGCCTCCGCCTCCACCGCCACCTCGCCTCCCCGCCTCCGCCGCCACCCCTCCTCCACTCCGCCCGCACCCCGCCCGCGCACTCCGCCCCCACCGAGCCTCCACTGCGTCGTTCCGCACCCCGCGGTGGGCACACGCGGCCAACCCCGGCCGCCGCGCGGCGGCACCCCATCCCGCCCGCCGTGACGAAAGGACGCTTCGCGAGGTAATATCTCTTCCCCTCCTCCGTTTCTCGATTTAGTTAGGTTGATGAATTGTATGTATTATTTTGCTTTATGGGATAATAGTTTATTTATGGGATAATAGCATTGGTCTTTGAGCCTTAAGCGGAATGAACCCTATGCTCATTTGTGACTATTAGTTTGGAGACATACATGTGGATGCTATAATGCTCTACTAAGCTAGTAGTTAGATATAAATATATACTTTTAATTGGGTGTAGCCTGCTATTTGTTGTTAGATATACATATATTTAACTAATGTACAACACTATTGTGTGAAATCGTGTATACATGTGTTTAAAGGTTTATATATCATTCTAGTTTAAAATTTATGTTTCAAAATTTATATAGCACTTAAAACTATAGTTTGAAAGTTCATTTATTTTTGATATCAAGCTATGTGACTATTAACATGTGTTGGTGTGACATTGTATGATGCTTGTAGATGGATAAATTAGTGCGGTTGCAACATGGAGGACGTGTTGTTAGGACAAGGAAGGATAGTGTGGAGTTTGAGGACATGTCCGAGCATTTGATGATATTTTCGAGTCTCCTTCTTTGACGCCTTGATTAGTGGACCCGATTGAAAGTACAGCTAGGTTGGAGTGACCGAGATGTACAATTTGAAGGTGTGATAGATGTCGGGTCGAGTAAGGGTCCACGGATCAAGAGGTTGCTCAAGATTAGTAATGAGTGTGAATGGAATGATTACAAGGCGGTTGTATTGGCCTCTCGAAGTTAGATCCTTGGATCTGGTTGTAAGCAAGGTCGATGGCATAGCAACCACTATCGTTGAAGGTAGCCCAAGAAGCCAACCTCTCGTTAGATAGGGGTACTTTAAGAGAAGAGGAGGAGATAGTCCTTACCCAGCCAATATATGCCGGTAGTGAAGGGTTAGGGTGGGATGACGGAGATGAAGAAGGTATTATTGGTGATGGAGTTAATCCGGACAACGCTGGCGTCGATAGGGATGATATTGGTGAAAGTGATGGAGATTCTGATGAAACATATGAGGTTGGTGATGAAGAATTAGGTTTGGAGGAGGCTAGTGGAGATGACTCGATAGGCGATGGCCTTAGTGATGAAGAGGACCTTAGTGGTGAGGAAGACTTTGGTGATACAAGAGCTACTAGCCGGTTTGACATAGACGTAAATGGGTGACGCCGAGGTTTTTGCGAGAAGATGTTGTTGAAGACTCGACGATGATCGCCCTATTCATCGTCTCACTCCAAGGGAGATGGAGATATTGATGTGGGTTACCCCGATATTGATCCGAAGTTGGTGATTTTGAGGACCTTAGCCTTGGACACGGGGGCGAGCGGATGGAGGGCCAAGTGATACAACGGTGCCTGATGCGTTGATTGAGGTTATCTTCCTACGTTGGAATATCTACACAAGATTGCACTAGATTTCTCGTTCTACTACTACCCATCTCCGATTTCTCGTTCTACTACCACACAAGATTGTACTAGAGCAATATCTATCGTTGGTCGGTCAACCACAAGCACAGGATCTAGCCGGGCAGAAAGGGGGAGGGATGGCTCACCTTTGAGCGAGGCGAGGGCCATTTTGCGCGGGTGCCACCGCTGGGGGTGGTGCCGGCCTTGATGGAGGCGCGGGGGGGGGAAGCGAGGCGGGGTGGAGACCTTATTTGTGGGGCCGGCGGAGTGGAGGAGGTGTGGCGGCGGAGTGCTGGCAAGGCTGGAGGCTCGGTGGCGGCGGTGGGCGGCGGAGGCGAGGGAGGCGAGGTGGCGGTGGAGGCGGAGGCGAGCCGAGCCGAGCCGGCGGCGGGTTGGTGTGGAACGGTGAAAAGTTAGGGCTGCTCGCAACGGTTGGGTTATAAGGCCTCGGGCGCGGGGGTCGTCGCGCGCCGAGGTATGGGCTACCCGACCCGGGGGAACGGGCTACCCGGCCCCAGGGACCCCGGTTTGGGCGACCGCCCGCCCAAAACAACGCACCATGGCGCAGTGTCACGCGCACGCCGAGGTACCACGGTCGGCATATGTTGGCCCGGGCGCCGACCCCGCCCCACTCGCCACCATGGATGTCGCGACCGGGTCGCCGCCGACGTATAATCTCAGCGGTGTCTTGTGCGGCTGAGCCCCATACCTCGGCGTTCGGTCCTAACGGCGCCGAAGTTTTGACCCATTTTCGACGAATGTTTGGCCAACGGCCTATTTGTGAAAATTGTTTTCAAAACGGGGCAAAATCGTAAAATTTCACGAATGGAAACAGAATTTATAAATGAGGCGCTGGCCCTGGATAAATTGAACTGGCGCCTCCTGTCCTACACATTGACTCGCCCCGTACAAAAACACAGTAGGTTAGTCTTGTTCCTCGATCGTGCTCGCAGATGGTGAGAGGTGGCACACTGGCACCGCACCGCGGCAGATCATCGCTAGTATGCTAGTGTGGCCTACAGCTCGGTCTTGACGCCTTCAGCGCCCACGACGCGGTACCCTCTTTGCGAGAAGAGTTCTAGGAAGAAACTGGACACCCTGGAGGGGAACGAGGGAGGCTCCTCGCTTGCCGCGGGGGGGTTGATCTTGCATATCATGTTGTAGTCGTGCTTCAGGTGAGGTTTCACAATCTTCTCCTGTATAGGCACAGACAAGGGTGATAAGAACCCATTTCTTTGAAATGGTTGGCTGTGATACTTAAAACAGGAGAGGCGTCTTTCAAAAAGAAATGCAGAGGATGTTGTGTTTACCTTGAACTCCTCGAATGGACAGAAATCTTTGTTGCCGCACCCCTGCATACATAACGATGCATTAGGAAGCGTTACCAATAGAACACAAGCTTACAGAGGACCCAACCCAACTCTGGAACCTACAGTGCGCTAAGCTTGATATATGCAAACGTTTACTTCTACAACAACAAAAAGGGCATTTTAGTCCCAAGGAAGTTTGGTTAGGCCAAGCCATCTACTTCTACAAATGGATCATACGAAGCAGGCCATTAGCTGGTTTCCAAGACTTATTTGAGATTGTGCTTGCCCATCCCTCTGTCCAAGTATCTTAAGCCCAAAAATATTTATTTCAGTAGTTGTACCTCTACCGAGACACAAAGTTCAAATTGCATTGACAGAAGGTATAGACAAGAAATATCTGTGGCATATAAATCAATATTCATCATGTTATTGAAATTATCAAATTGTTTGACTTCACGAGATACCACTGTCCCAAAATTTAGGGGAGTAGGAGAGTGGTTAACAAATTTAGTTATATACTCATATCCTGGTAGCATGGTAGAACAAATTAGATGAGAAGTTATAAGTCTTACAGGCATTGAAACTGGGACTTCATTGTGTAGAACTTGAATGAAGTACGAGTTATTTTCGCCACCAGAGATTGTGCTGCCATCAGAAATTTTGCTTGGGCATTGGTATAACGCCAGCATGTTGTTACCAGCAAAGGGTGCAACAATACTGCCCTTCCAGTTTCTTCCCTGTGGCGGCAAAGGGGGTAGGTCCAGTGCTTCCTCCCTCTGTATCTTCTCAAAGTCTAGGCAGTCAAAAGTTTATATATATGTTAGATGTGTCAAATGAGGCATCGATTGTCAATATGTAATTTAGAGAAAGAATTTCATGAACAGGACCAAGCAAAGAAGTGGAAACATACCTGGACCTTCAAGAAAAAGACCGAGAAGGCAGCTAAAAGGAACAACAGTTTCTGCATGTGCAAATCGAAGCCTTGCCTTTTCATACGTGCCATCAGGGTGGTTTTCTACAATATCAAGGATTATGTAGCTATCTTGCAAAGAAGCACATACTAATGATCAGAATTAGTTTGATGAAATCATGGAATAAAGCTACCTTCTCTAGCTATGATTGCTTCTTTCATTGACTGGACAACATCCTTGAGCAATGGCAGTCCCATCCTGTAGTTAATTGATTCACCATAGCCTTTTAGAACAAAACCTTCCAAATCATCTGTCCACTCTAGAAAAAGAACCTGAACATCACATAGTTTTACATTTATTAAACAGAAACAAAGCAAGTCAAAAGAATTAAGAAAATGAGTTACTTAAAAGTATGCAAACACGAGTCAGAAAGCACAATAACAGATTGCTGAAGAAAGAACCCTAAACCTAAGGTGCCAGCCTGGAACTTGCCATGCGATCTGTTTAGACACATTTTTTATGTAGCATTCTCGAATTCACAATCAGCGCACAGATTAGATCCAATAGAGTTTTCTCTCAACCAACCAGACAATTAGTGGAATAACAAATTCCAGTCGAGGAATGACTTAATGAGAATATTTCACTCTAGCAAATGGGGAGGTTTAGTTGCATGGATAGCTTAAGCTACATAAACTACTTTGAACAGAGCCAAATAACTCAAGAATATACAGCTACTAAAAACATGTAAAGATCATCTTCAAAAGCATAATGACCAACACCACCTCATGAGGATGATACATTTTAGAAAATGAAGTGAACTTTACAAAATTGGAAATTCAAGGCCTAATATCAATACAGATAAGATAAACAAGAAATTTAAACCATGAAGCATGGCGCTATAGATGTCCTGAGGTAACCTACCTCAGCTTCACTGAAAAGACCACAAGCTTGATTGGTTATATTCAACAAAGATGCTTCCTGCATTTATAACATTCAAAAGTTATATGCTTACAAAGAAAAACACCAGGTAGGTAAACATATGGCAGAAATCACCAGGTCTCTTCTCCATGTTTCACTCTTATGACTTTACCTGCTTACAAAGAAACCAGAGGGAGGAAACATCCTGAGTTGTAAATTTGAGGGGATAACGTTTGGCAAGTGCAGCTGTGACATGCTCTAGAATTGGTTCCTTTTGCTTCTCTACATCAGGCTCCTTCCTTTTCCTGTATGCCTGGAAATGGTTCCAAAGTTAGTGCTCTTTATTCAGCAATATGTAGCTTACTATACCTATAGAATTAACTTTCAAAAAGGAGAAACACATGAAAATGAGTGCACAACCCTTCAATAAAACAGAAAAGGGAGAAAAGCTGGTGAGGAAATCTAATAAGCTGTAAAGCTGAAACAGAAGCGTGGATGCATTGTATGAAATAGATAAAGTAGTGCATCTATGAGGAATGAAATTGCTTAGTAACTACTAAATAGCACAACATGGTAGCACCATTTAGTATTGCTACCATCAATTTATCTTCTGTTATCGATATTCTTCAAGGTTTGATCAGAGTAGGATACTTCAAATTTCAAGAAAAATTCAAGTCGTATTTGCACATCAACCAACGTTTTTATTCTTATTCTTCCTCAAAAATGTTACTGCTACCATAAATATTACCCTGTATGTCTCACAGCTGTCAAAGAATCTCAAACAAATATCACTTGCACGACTCTCACTCAGAACGGAAAAGGCACGGTTCTTCCCTTGTCCAAGCTTTCCTTTCCCAGAAAGTAGTCCCAAACCAAATGCCACTGCACTAGCTGATGCTCGAGGAACCTGTATTTTGAAACACAGTTAATTTGCTGAAGGAGTAGAATTCGGCAACATTTGATGACCATAGTTGTGTGTGCATCATTTTGGAACAGTTTTGCTGGTTCACCTATTCTCCTGAGTAATCAGATTTGAACTTTGAGTCAATTATTAATATTTCCACAATAGGTCCCTTCCGTCAAAAATGACAGTGAGGAAAATGGCAGTAAGACGATCCAATAGTAAGTGCCATTTACCTTTCTCATGAGAATGAAAACAGGGCTCATGATATATGGCAGTATTAGATGCAAGAATATACACAGAAGTAAATTAAAGAAGCTATGTTGAGGCTGACCTGAGTTGCTCTTATTGAATATACATCAGGGTGATATTCGTCATCAAGTAGATCTTGAAACCTCTCCCTCACTCTGGTAGCTAAATTGTACAGCTCCTCTTCCCCTTCACTAATCAGCTCACCACCTTTAGTCCTACCCTTCCAACGTGATTCCCAGCCTTTAATCCAGGATGGTATCTTCTTCAGAGAATCACTATCAAGGTCCTGATCTGCCTCTTTCATAAGGGCTTCCAGTCGAACTGCCAATCTATCCAGCTCCTTGATTCGCTTCTTGGTAGGAGCGAGTCCCATGTCTTGCCTAGTTAAAGAGAAACAGATAATAACAGGATACCACCTAAATATGCAATACTTTCTGTGAGCTATATCATTTTATTCGTAACTATCCTAAAATATAAATAGCTTCTCCATTACACATTAAGATTTTTCTAAAGTCAAAAAAGAGCTTAGGGTCATATAGCCATATTATGAAAAATAAAGTTACACTATTTCCCTCGAAACAAACTGAACCAACATGAACTCATGCACATGCATGAATGCCATGCACTAGAACTGGGTAACGAAAAAATCAGCATAGTGTACAGAAGAAAACTTACCACTAGATTGAGGTGAATGACACGGCACCCATCTGGGACTGACGGCATGGGGATCGCACTACTGGACTCTCTGGCCACATCGTACCTGGACATCACCAGGGGATTATATCACTTCGTTCAGGGAAGAAATGGTGAGAGCAGAAATCAATTCTCGGATTTAAGTGATAGTATCATTCAGATCACGCATTTGCTGATAATGATCTCTAGATGGAAAACCTATGTTCCTAATACATGTAAAACGCACTATGTTCCTACAAATTACCATAAGATCACAACTACTAATTTTTATATTACTATTGTAGTGCCACTTAGATATAGTCATGAGCGCTAAAATTCAGGTGTACAGGTTACGGCAGATCCATTATCTTACTACATGCTAGACATGAAATGCTTGTGTTTACAATTAGACGGACAACCATGTCCCATTCATCAGATATTTAGCTCAATCGAGAGAGACAGAGAGTATTAGTAGGCTGGTAGCGTCAGCCCGAAGCAAAGCTGAGAATAGTTCAGAATCAGGGCCGGTGGCAGTTCATCAGTCCTCCTCCCCAACCCCCAACCCCGGCAAGCCTCAAAACCCCAAAATAACCCATGCCCTAGGCCCAGTCGCACCAGTAACGCGATGGGAATGGGAACACATAACACCCGCCACGAACCCACAGCAGAGAACAAGTTCAGATCAGCGGGCACAGAGCCTCGAGCGGCAGCGCACCTGGTGACGGTGGAGAGGTGGCGGCGGACGTCGAACTCGTCCGCCCCGGCCGCCCTAGGGGGAGGAGCGGCGGCGAAGAGCGCGGCGGCGACGAGGAGCAGCAGCTGCGGGAGAGGAGGCACCATGGCGAATTCGATTTGCCTTGTCGACTCGGTGCCCAGGTGAGAAGAAAGAAGCGCGGTGGGGTTTGGGTGGGTTCGAGTCGTTCGATGGTGTGGACGGCGACCGGGCCGGGCCGGTTTGTTTGTTTAGGTGGGCGGTGGCGCGTGGACGTGACACGTTCCTCGGGCATCTGGATGCTCGGATCGTGTGTGGCAGTGGCGCTGGACGGCTGCGATGCAGCGGAGGATGTCGTGTTGTGGATTTAAAATGTGCCCGTGTGACGGCGAGGCTGCCACGTGCTATGTATGTACTCTCACGCGCCTGAACAGTTGTACTTCTACTAAGCCTCAAAGTTAAGTGAATCAAATTTCAAAAAGTTAAGTTAATCAGAGTGTAAAGTTTGATCCATTCAATTAATATATAAAAATTACAATTTACGTTAACCATTGAACGTATTTCATAGGTTTATTCGAAGTGAATACATAAATGTTGGTATTATTCTCTATAAAAATTAGTTGAATTCGATCAATTTTGACTTATTCCAAACTATGCAAGTACATCCTAAGAACAAAGGGAGTAAGAGAACTCGTTATGTCACGAATCTCAAGATTCCCATGGTCTAACTCGTATTCTTGTGTTCCGTTTGCCCATTTTTTGGAGGGAAACTCTCTTAAAAAAAAACTCAAGCATCTTTGGGGATCAGCTTAACATGGAACCAGTGCCTAAACACAAAATCGACTTAAATCAGCACTAAACAAATAAACGGACGTTCCTTTTATTTATTTTTGAAAAGGACGTTCCTCTTATACAAAGAAAAAAGGTTCACAATGTTACCCTCTTCTTTGGCATAATCTAATGTACCTTTATATGATTATAAAGAACGGACCTTTTTCTCGTGAGCACGAAAGGAATGCAGAGTGAACCTAAACAAAAAGTACACTTCACTGCTCAAGGACCAAAATTTAATTTGTTGATTTGGCAGGGGCCGCGCGGACGCGTACCCCTCTGCCACAAATTACGACGTTCACTCTCCCACTTGGGGAGATGATAAGCCAGCGCGCCCTCCAAGTGCAATGAGGGCCACTGACCTAGGCCACGGGCCTTCTTGATCGCCCGTCGACCCCGTCCAGGTAAGTATGGAGCAATGAAGCACGGGGCGCTTATCTTATAGCGGGAGCTCGCTGCGCATCTGGCTTCCGCTGGCGAGGTGGTGCTAAACTCTCAGACGGACGAGCCCTCGTCTCCGCTACACCGCTGAGGTCTCGTGGGCTGCTGCCGAGACATGCAAAGTACATGGGCCTCCAAGTCAGTCCAAGAAAAGGTGTCCGGACCGAGACGAAACAGCCAGACTGCGGGCTGCAATGGATCTGTTAGGATTGAAATTAGCTTTCCTTGTTTTCTCTTTCTTGCATCTACATGCTCTCGTGATTCTAAAAAATAAGCTACATACTCTCGTGGTATTATAGAGGAAAAGAACTAGTATATTATAGTAGGTAAAAGAGAGAGAGAGGGAAAACAAATTTCATTATTACTATTTTTTCATTAAAATCTTCCGCAACTGCAACAGAATGGTTTTACACCAGCTGAAGCGAATTGGTCCATGATGATTATTACTATTTTTCATTCTGAGCATAAATTCACAACGGACAAAAAAATATGCCTTCTCAGGAAAATTTTCAAGTTAGGCAACCGCCGAGCAGCAGCAAAGCTTATCTTGGTGAGCATATATGATCGCATTCGCATGCATAAATTAAATGCAACCTGCTGCGCTATTCATTTATATGTACACAAATGGCTAGAGGAGTCATCTTCCCTGAATAATAACACCACCAATTTGCAGAACTAACTGACGAATCATCAGGGTAGTACATGGTGAAGCGAGAAAGATTTTTGTTCCAGAATTCGACCCATACATTCTGGAACAAATTAGCCAGCAAAGAAAAAACATTAACATGAGGACTTCTACCACTTCAATGAAATGGACTTCTCTAACATGCTTAATTTGGTGGATTCTTCGACTATCCTTTTACAATGAGATGGCAGGCAAGTCAAAGTTATCTTGTGCTGGCAGTCATCTTTGAACATTGGTGTGCTGGCTCTCGTATTGTCCATACGAAACAGGTGGTTGACTGATGTAATGAGAATTGGTGCCGGTGTGCATGTGGGCCTGTAATTTATAACACAGATATGTCAACATCAGATTCAAGCTGAGCTACTTGTTGCCTTGTGCAGTACTTACTCTAAAGATGATTTGTAAAAGGCAACTAAAATAGTAAATAAAAATTTGAGTCTTTTGGCAAAAACAAAAAAATATTAACCCCAAAAGCTCGGTTGTTCCATTTTCAATGGCACCTACTTTTAGGAAGAAGGAATGCTTAGCTAACCAGGCCAAAAATATCTAAAGTGACACTACGAGGTTATCACAGCTAACGCCATGTTAACAGTAGAAGCAAACTACATGTCTACAGGCATGTTTCCATAAATTAATTTCCAACAGGATATGAGTTTTGTTTCTGCTGCAGCCACGCAAGTGGTTCCCATATTTATGAGCCTACATAGCATAGAATACTACAACTACACAAGTTATATCTCACAAAAAGGAGGTTATTTAACTGGGGGAACGAGCGGCATCTTGTCATTCTACCAAACTTCTTATATAAAGATAAAAAGGGAAATTCAGAACTGCTAAAGGCAAATTATTCAGGTTTCGCAAAAAAAAAGGCAAATTATTCAGAATGGGAAACAACATACTAGGAGAGAAGAAGAGATGAAGGGTTGATTATTAATCATGCAAAATAAATAGCTGAGGTTCAAATAACAGAAATAAGAATTTAATTATGGAATCATATTTTTATTTTCATTAGTGTGACTCAATAGACTACGACTTTTTAATGCATCCAAGAGTAATTGTTGTAGTCAAATTAAAAGCAAAAAAGAGAAAAATCATAATAAACAAACCTGATTAGTGCTGTAAGCATCAGGATAAGCCTGTGCAGTATATGTTGGATCAGGATTGCCGTACATTCCAGTATATGTCATCTCAGAATTTCCATAAGCCGCAGCATACCCTGAGATAGGATAACACAAAATAAAAAGAATAGTAGTTCAGAACAATTACACGAGAAAGTTAATGCAACTGAAGTTAGACCTAGCTCCAACAAAATAACCCAGGCTAAGAGAAGGTGGGAGCTAAATGGATGGCTTCTTCACCTGGTTTCTTAATATGCTAAAGTTGCCCTATTTAAAGAAGCCAGAAGATGTAGGGATTATCTTCTGAAAAGAACCCAAGGCCCACCCAAGCAACCAACTCACCAAATGGTTTCTTCGATTCCTACGTGAGCCTAGTCCACCCACCCTTCTTCACCACTGATCCCAAGAGCGAGCATTTTAGATGACCTAGTAAGCTCAGGGGACAAATGGCTCTATATTTATTATTTAGTATCATGTCGGGCTTTCAAGTACCCTTACAAGTTTCTACAGCACTTCAAGATATAAAACTATCTGAAAGCTTTTTTGGAGCTATTGACAAGGGAAAACTCATTGGGATTTGTACAGATTTCGCAAAACTAGCTGCAACCACAAAGATGATCTAAGCTGCTGAAAGCAATAAGTTTTGTGTTTAACAGCCTGCAATGAATGATGGCCACTATGCTAACTGCCGAAGCCATTCTCTCAAAATACATAAATTCTACTTAAAGGAAAGTGACAGTATACTCAATAGATTCAGTATGGTACCAGAGTTACCAACAGCTGCTGCTGGGTTGACAGCAGTGACCCCTTTTTCAGCATTTGCAAGCTCTCCTCGAAGCCTCTCAATCTCACTAGCCACAGCAATCATATTTTTCTCCATTGCTTTACTTTGTTCGAGGTTATCAGAGTGTGCCTTCTTTTCGAAATCAACCGCAGCTCTGTCATATTACGGAAAGACATCAGGACAAAACAACATATCCACTCTATTGAGTTACGGACATAGATTGTCATTTGGAGCGAACTACTAAAAAAGATTTAAGGCACAGGTCCTCAGTATGAGAGTTTGTTGTGGGACTAGTTGAGAATCTCGGAAAAGGACGCCTGGTGCATTTCAGTGAAAAATATTTCTGAGCAGGGCTAGAGTGGTTCAGGTGGATTAGTGGATGCAGTGGTAGATCAATGGACTGGTACAAATGAGCTGATAAGCTATTTTTGATAACATGCAGCCACGCCATGCTTCATTCTTGGTTGAATTTTGATAATTGTGCAGAGTCTGGAGCCCAAACACTTTGTAATTGCGTTAAATAATTTGGCTCCAACCAATTAGTTTTTTTTGCCAGATGCAGGTATGATATATATATTTAGATCTAAATCAGGTTTATGCCAACTATGAGCTAGCATGACTGACAAAAATGTTCAAGCAGCAGTAAATGCAGAACCTATAACTGATTTGACATTTCCCCACATATTTTAATACTATACAGGGTTATTAGGTTAAATTCTTGGCCAAAACAAGCTACACTCCTTATGGCCTCTGGAAACATTGAAGCATAAAATGTGTGGTGGAATGGCCTGCATGTAGACCTCATATATTTCCCCAACATAGACAAGGATCATGTTCTATTCACCCAAAATGTGATGCATCCTTAGTAGATGTGAGTAGCACAAAGAAATAATTATCTACTATGCATCTCAATCTCAATAACCAGTCCAAAGCTTAATCTCAAGTCGTAACAGAATCAGATTACTCTGATTAGAGCCCTATGCACATGTTATTAGTTATTAGTTATTAGTTATTACCAGTGTGTAACGGGATGCTACTGCTGTAAATCTACTTGATAAATCATTCTATCCAAAATGCATTAGCCTAGAAGTCAGAAAAAGTAATCACGGAAACATTAACAGACTGTCAACTCATACACACATAAAAAGGTTTTAGGAAACCAGGTTAAACAATACAATGGCATCTAAAAGGCTACCCTTCAAAGTCACCTCGCAAGGCATTGTCAGTCTGTTGTAAGCATACCCTGTGAAATTGGCATGGTGACGGTAAGGCTTCATTGGACAAAGCAGCTTGCTTAAGGAGCAACAAATGCTTAGTTCTCTTTTACATGCAACAGCTCGCTGAAGCAGATTTGTTACCAGGTTTGAGGAGCAGCTGTGCAAAAGATCATCCTACACAAGGTGTGACATGCTCTTGTATATATTTACAAACTGTTTTTAATAGTCTATATGTCAGTACAAGTGGGGAGAACACCTAAGGTAGAAAAATCATGAAATCGCATGTTGGCAGTGGACATTAAACGTAAGTGACTAAATGAAGCAACAGCAATACCTGCCCTTCTGGATCTCCCGGCGCATGGTTTCAATCTGGGCACGGACGGAATCGGTCTTACTCGCCTCAGCCTTCTTCTGCGCGAGTTTCTCCCGTAGGCCCTGGAGCCGGTTGACGAGGTCGTTGCGCGCCGCGGCGAGCACCTGGACGTCGGCGTGGACCTGGTCGACCTCCGCGCGCGCGGCGGCGACGGTCCGCGCCTCGGCCTCGATGTGCGCCGCCTGGTCGGCGAGGGCGCGCACCTCGCCCTCCCGCTCGGCGCGCGCCCTGGTGGCGGCGACGGAGACAGCCCGGAGCTCATGCTGCGCCGCAATGAGCTGCTGCTGGAGCGCGACGTGGGTGGCAGCGAACCGCTGGTTGTCGACGAGGAGGTCCTGGATGTCCTGGTCCCGGGCGATGAGGCGCTCCTCGATGACTGCAAAGGCGGGGTGCGCCGCGGAGGCGCTCGAAGCGGCGGCGCGCGGGGGCGGCGCGAGGAGGCCCTCATCTCGCGGGTGCGCGGGGACGGCGGCCGCCGCGGCACCTGGCGCCCGGCCCAGGAGCGGCGGATTGGGATCGTGAAGCTTGATGACGTGGGGCCCGCGCCGGGCGGCCATCGCAGGTGGCAGAGGCGGCTGCCGTCGCCGCGCTCGCGCTGGGGATTGGGTGGATTGGTTGCTCGCCTCGGCGAGGGCAGCAGAGGCGAGGGGAAAGAGGAAAAAGAGGAAGTCGAGTCGAGGACGAGCAGTAACTGTCGACGCTGCTCTCTACTTTTGGGCTTTAGTCGGGCCGAATTCACTGGTGCATATGGGCCAGGAGAGCCCATACGCTGCGATGCAACTGTGCCTTTTATATATATATAAAAGAAGAAATACGTCCGGTGCGTTCAAACGGGAGATTAAAAAAAACTATCAAATTTTTAAAAAATTATAATAATAAATTACATATCTATTCATTTTTCTATTATTTCTAAAAAAATAACAGCTTTAATTATTCTATGATTATACAGGCTACTAAACCAGGCCTTTGCTGCTCGTGTCCTCCAAACCTAAAACATCTACTATCTTGGAAGAAGAAGAGGATAGCTATTTTTATTAGATTTACTTAGACTTACCTTAACCCTTAAAATCAAATAAATTCCATTGCATTGAAAGTTCTCGTCTCCCTAAAACATGCCCTCTTTTATATTTTTTTTTCCTCCTTTATTTCACTTATTATCAGTTTTCTCTTTTTTTGTATAATTAATTTTAATTGTCGTGATTTGGAGTATATATGATGGTTTTTGATTCGATATTGTACTCTATATTTGGTTTCGATCTAAGTTGTGATGGCCTTGATTCAGATCTCTAATCCTCTTGCATGTGCTATGATGGTACGATCGATTCGGCTTATTGAATTGATTTGAGGAGTTATATTGATCTTGTCTGATTTGGATTGGATGTGTACGTACCCTATTTGGAATAGGAACCTTCTCATCGAGCTAGGATTTTGGATCTCCGGATAGGAAACATGCCGGATGAAAATTAGTCCGGACGAAAGAAAGAGGTCGGCGGTACGATGTATTCATGGATGGAGTTGTAATCGTATCCGTATCTCCTCTTTTCGAGCCTTGCAGGAGTTAATACACAACTCGTATCATAGTTTGATTCGAATCGTGGATGGTGGGCTGGACGAAAGAGAGGGGAGACGACGGAAATTTCTTCGTTTTATTAGTATGTATAGATAAACCATCAAAAGAGATATTTACATGTATTATGTATGGGAACATATCACGTGTAAACCATGCAAACTTCAAATATGTGTCATAGGATGTAGATTCAAGGGGCACGAGATGATAACCACGGGAGAGGGGGGAGGGAAATTTGCAAAAGTATGATTAGGGGAGGACGATCAAGTGTAAATTACCTAATCCTCTGATGTCCCTCGGATCAGCATCATATGGCCCAGATTACAAGTTTGCATGGGTTATACGGAGGAGTTTGGTTTGCACCCGATACGTTGTCATTATGTATGCCTTAGAAAAATAGTTCTTTACTTGTATGGTTTGATTTTCTAAACTTACGTGTATAGCCTCAAAACGAAATTCTCTTCCTTCTATAGACCTTCTATCTTTGTTTAAGTCAAGGATAAGATGACCATTTACCCCTAGAAAAAAAAATACAATACTAAGTTATGTACATTTAGAGTAACATTACACAAATAAGTTCACATATAACAGTATATAATTAGACACATAATCAAGTACACAAATACATTGCAATGTATTTTTTCGCCAGGTGTAAATGGTCATTTTACCCTTGACTTAACACCATTGAGTGTAAAAAATGAACAAAAGGCCATAGGAGATAGAAATTTTCATTTTAGGACCATATAGGTCACATAAAAATCAAGCCATACATGTAAATATCTCTATCAAACAATCCTTTAAAGTCCAACTTTGAGGTTGTCTAATTTACCCCTAATCTCTAAAACCATTTTTTTATGACCACAACTTTGAAAAAACATTTTTTTTGCACTTTAGGTGGTTTTAATGACGGCTTTAGACATGAAGACATGTTAGCTTTCCCATGTGGCGCTACATTAGCCGATAAAAGGTATATCTTAGTAAGATGTTAGTTTAGGGATAATTGAACTCTAAAAATTTAAAAACAATGACACTGCAGATTCATGCTGCAATTAAGAGGGGTGTTAAGTACAATAGTCAAGGGTGTTAATGTAATCTCTTAGTCTAGTGTTTGCCTCTTGTGTATGTCATGAACTCTGTATATAACTCCATTAGAGCAACTTGAAGAGACTATCTAAATCATTCATAATTTATATAGTAGATATTCTGATAAAAAGTCTCCAACATATTCTTTAATTGGCTATCCATATGTACCCATCTTCTATTCTGGATTTCTTGCTAGCCAAAGATAAAAAACAAGAATGGCTCTCTAGAGTGCAAACAAAAATACAAAAAAAATATTGAAGAGGTAAATGAGCATTCCATTTGTTGATCAATCAGCAATACCTCTCCTAGATAGATTTAAGCTTGTTAAAAAGATAGATCCCTACATATGCAACATAAAAAAAAACTGTTATTCTAGTCATTTTAGCAGATTCTTTTATCTTCTCCATTTTAGCCAGAATTGCTACAAGAAAAATTGAGTGAGCGATGTCTCGGTCTAGCAACTAGTTGAGCATACGTTTAACATCTCTAAGTTCGGTCACTGACTGGCTTTAGCAAATCTAAGCCAAACTGGTAGGAAGCTAATAAAATTTTGCCAATTCTCAGCAAAGGATTCTGCATTTGTACGATCAATATCCTCCTTCATATCAACTGGAAAAAAAAAAGATACAATATCTAACTATTAAAATAGATACAAAAAGCTAGACAAACCAAATACTTACCTCCCAGGCAGATTTCAGTATGTCAAAAAACATAGACCCCAACATATGAAACAACAAGAAATACTACAATTTCAGATATATCCAACATAATTGTCTTGAACTTAAAAAATATAATTCTATAAATTTTATAAAGTCGATTAAATGTTTATATAAATACTTGATATATACTAGGTAGAAAAGATACTCTTTGTATGTCAAATGATAAAGATGAAGCAAAACATAACATATGTGTCCATAGATCCATTTAATTGTATCCTTCCTCATTCACTTGGACGCAAGAATGGAAAATTGGTGTTTTGTCACAAAATTAGGTCCTCCCGACTAGAAAACAAAAAAATGTGGGAGAGGGAGGGGTTTGGGTTTTGATTTTTTTTAGAATTAGGGTTTGGAGTATAATATAAACAAATTATTTTAAAAAATCCAACCCAACTTTTTCTAAAAAAAGAATAATGCCAACAAATTATCTTGATTATGATTTCATATTGACTTTGGTTGGTCCATTCTTTAAGTTCCATGTAGGTTTGAAAATGTTTGGTGCGGTAGCATCAATATGGTAGGAACATGTCCCATACATGGTACTGTTACGTGTTCTGTCATGAGAAGTGATACAGTTTGCTATACAAGCTAACATGTATTCTCTTCTTCTATATTTAAAGTCAGAAGTCATTTTCTTTTATTGGCGTATATATCTATTATTTATCAGTAGGATATCGTGCCCATGCGTTGCAACGAGAATCTTTAATTAAAAAATTGATATCATGATAATTCAATTTTGAGCCCAAGGTCAAAAAATGCACTTATCTTTGTCATGGTGGGAAGGCCTGGACATTTGTGGTAAAATGCCATGACAATTAAAATTTAAACACGAGGATAGGGATTGCAGGCCTGTTCATCCAAAGTATTAGTTGCCTTTACATTGCAACGGCTTCATAGAATTTTTTCAAACCAATAAGATGAGCACAGAAAACATGAAAATCAATTAGAAAGCAAGTATAACCACATGAGTGGGCTTTCCATTGGCACTTCTCCTAGTCCATCTGTAGATAAGAGAATGGTCGCAAAGAGAAGAAAATCATGTTACTACAAAAAATAGAACAAGATCATATAGTTATAGAAACATTAGAATTACCCACCATCTTAGTACACATTGAACCAAGAGCCCTAATTGAATATCGACAAGGACAACAAATGGTGCACCAAGAGCCTAATTGATCAACGAGAAACACAGTTGTACAAAAAATACACAACCCAAAATATGTGAATGAAAATGGTGCTTTTTGCACATATATTTGTCATCCTCTGATGATCATAACAGGTGCACCATAGTTTTAGATTTTGAAGCCTGCAAGAGTTTATCAAATAAACATGGTATTGACGGTCATATGTCACAAATGTCTTCTACCGGTTAGTTTAGATGGCTGATGAAAATTTTAGTGTTGAAAATAAAAATTTAGAGCTGAAGCGGCTATTATCAAAGGTATTAAACTTTATTTTGGCATGCTAAACATATTGCATGGCCTGACAACCCTCGGCAATTTCCCAAATACCAAAGGCTGGCAACCCTTTGATTCTTTCATGAGCATTCAACAACTCTGGTGTCTGATGGAACATTTTTTCAGAAATAAAGTTTCTTCTACTAATACTAATGCTAACTGAGGAAGTGTATAGCCTGCTAATTATTGCATGATGAGGTATGCCAGACAGGGCAATAACAAAATTATGAATTCAGAGTGAGGCATGAAAATAACCAAACTTTAAAACTATCACTGTAATTTTTAGACTTTCCATTTCTTGATAGATTTTCAAACCCATGTGCATTGACTCTATCTTTTGTACCCTGCAATCTTCATAATTTTCAAATTGCTCAGTCCAGCAAGGTCCTACGAGACTGTTTCAATTCTTACATACATATTTGTTCTTGAAATTCTGAATGGCGAACAAATGGAGCAATCACAAGCATCGAACAACTACATAGCCTCAATCTTGTTGCATCTAACAAAGAAAACAAATGGAACTCGTTCAACACTACAAGAGATGAACAGGGGCGGACCTTGTCTGTGAGAGATTCGAGGCATGTAGAGACGGACCCCGTCCGTGAGTTGTATCATCCTAAGATTTGAGGCCTCTACAAGCCTTGAACACTGAAAAGATTGGATTAAGTTTGTTTTAATTGGCAGTCGAGAGTTTAGACCTTATAGCCGCAGCTTTACCGGATATCCTCATCAGCTGCTCTGGTATCATTATAGGGGAAAAACGTCAACCTTAATCATACATATATGTCCGACACAAATCATCCTTCACTCAGAGCTCACGTGTGTCGACATTCTAACTAGTTTCGTTACGAAAACGACGTCCACATGTGTCCACATCTGATATGATTTCTAATGCTATACATAAATTAGTCACGGTAAGTTTCAACAAAAAATGTGATCTCCGTGGAACACACAGGCATTTATCTAGTCTTTTATCATCATATATCTAAACATAATTTATATCTAGACGTGTAAAAGACACAATAATGAATTATTTTTTGTAGGTAAATTCTTTACTACTACTATTCCAAATTATAAGTCGCTTTGAGTGTTTTAAAACATCTATTCTACTGTGCATCTAAATATAATAATTTAGCTACTCCCTCTCAATCCAATTCTTGGAAGTCAAGCGATTTCAACTTTAACAAAAATTATATATAAATAGTAAAATCTATAATATAAAATAAGTATCAGTAGACTAGTAATGAGATATACTTTGTATTAAAGAATTTTTAGATATAAATGTTAATAATAATCACTACAAACATGGGAGTCAACTGTAGTTTGAGCATTCTATACTTGAACTACAGTTATCTCTCTACAGTTTTGAGATACTACAATTATTCCTAAATTTAGACTCAACCTATGAGTTTGAGCATGCATTCAGACACTACAGTTGCACGCTCAAACTCACACACCCTCACACACACACATGCAGACGCACACCCCCAAAGCGTGCACCCTAGAACTACAAACTATACACACACCACACGTCCTTCTGGATATCGACGAAGTTCCATAGACTCCGCAAGTGACAGCCGCACTACCATTGTGGCTCCACACGTATGTCCAGGACCTAGAAATATATATATTATTAGGGAAAGACCCATAAGAAATCACGGGTTGTGCTAGGCTCCAACTCGCGACTCTAGGTGGAAGTTGGATGTCCAATGGATACCCTCTGGTTAAAAAAAAGAACTAGAAAGAGATGGTTCCCCACCAAAATTTGAATTTCTAAGTTATTTGTCAAAATCCATGGATGTCGAAATTAGATTAGTCTTCCACCTGTGCTCGCGACCGGTGGCCTCCGCACCTGGAGAGCTCACCGTCCGAGATACAGCTCGATCGATCCCAGATCCTTTTCATATGTGTCGGTCAGCTCAAGTGGTTTTGCGGTTAGGATCACCAATCGTGTGCGACTATGATTTCGCATTGACTTTGATTGGTGCATTCTCCAAGTTCTTTACTTCCATGTAGGTTTGAAAATGTTTGGTGCAACTAACATCAGTTTGACAGGTATCGGGGGCGTCCGCAATGGTTCCTGTGTGAAACCGAATATGGAACCCGAACTTTTTTGTTCCGATTCTTCTCGTTTATAACATTTGATTCCGGTTCTTTCGCTTTTGTTCTTTCGGACACGGTTAACTATCAATGTCCGCTATTAATACCCAGCGTGCACGTACCGAGACACCGACACGATACATGCACGAAGGAGTCGTGTCCTTCGTGCAAATCATCAACGCATTCGTTGCCGTGTTTAACGCTTGTGATCCAGAGTATACGTTGGTGTTAGGCATAACTGAAATGCCGTATAATGACACGTAATTTGAGCACTTAATAAACTCAGGTTGGTTATTTCTTTAAGTTGACGATTCCTTAATTTATGGGCGAGAGAAAAAATAGGAAGATTTACAACTGTCCTGATGGTATATAAGTTATCATACTCCTAAATTTTACAGTTGTTTTGTGAAGAACGACCTCATTCATTCTTTTCGCTTTCTCGCCCACATCATCAAAAATCGCATGTGGCGTTGCGTGAGGCGGTATGAGGCGGTGGCGATGTAGAAGAATTTTAGGCATGCATGCACTAGCACCTCAGGAATCAGACGACACAAAGAAGAGCTGTCCATACGTACTGTTACAGTTAGGACAAATTGACGACAAATTGCGACCTTTCAGTTTTCACCATGTTGCGAGACGGTCTCGCACGGCAGATTCTCCCTCGCCGTTTCGCACCCTCCCGACGACCTAACCTTCAAATTTAGGCAGCCCTGGTTCAGACAAATAAGCCCTGCCAGAGCCGTTTTCTACAAGAAATTCAGATGGTTTTTGTTTGCGTTGCAGTGGATAAAATCAATCAGTTGTGGTTAGGTGGTTAGGTTGCTGTACCCGGGCGCGCTGGTGCCAGCCGTGCTGCGTGTTGCGTGTTGCGTGGGCCTTGAAATTAAGGTTGGTGGAATCAGAGTGGAGTTTCATTAATCACCGGTCGCCTTCAACGACATGCATTTGCATTGGACCTCATGTATCACAGCAAATTAAACGGACCTACCCAAATCAGTTCCTTTCCGGCAGTGTCCAAGCCTCCAAAACCCGTACTGTTGCATCGGCCGAGTGACTGACCACACATGTTGCCCCAACACATGACCAAGTTCCTTATACACACCAGGGACAGAAAAAAAAAAAAAAAAAAAACATGAACAGGTCAGCACTAGCCAGATTAAGGTGCCCTAACACGACATGGAATCAGAGAACCCATGCCCGGACTCCATGCTAAGAATAATCTCAACAATGTATTAGGCATGGTTTCTTTGATTTCATCTAAGCCATAAGATCATCATAAATCCAATGATATAGGTTCTTTTTCTTTTTCTTTATTGACTGTATTTGCCACGGCCTATTTGGTTTAATCTAAGCCGTTAGATCATCATAAAGTTATATGCTTTTCAACTTTCAGTTAATAATATTGTAATTCCAGGGCATCACAGTGAATGTGGTCATTTCTTTCATCACTAATAATATGTTAATAAGGCAGGTGAACAGAAGAGTCAATGCAAGTAGCTGGGCTTGCTTGTGTTGTGTGTGTCACAATTCGCCCCAATTTCAGCTGTTTGCACTCAAGCTGGAGGCCACCATCTCCATCTGGTTCGTTCTCTCGTCCCCACCACTCAAAGCCCGGGCCCCGGGCCTTGCCTACTCCACCAAAAGTGTAGAGGGCCCCAAAAGGCCAAACGCCCAAACACAAAAGAGAGAAAGCAAAGCAATCACCTCCAGCTCCAGCAGCAGGTGAGGTGGTGAGCTGAGCTCAGCTGCCTGCCTCTCCTCCCACCAGATCCCGCGCACCCAGCACTAGATCAGAGATCAGGGCGCGCCGGCGGCCTCCATTGCCCGCGGATCCTGCGATGCGAGCTGGGTCGAGAGGGACGAGCAAGGGAGCGCGCGGGGAAGACAAGGCGGGGCGCGGGGGAAGGAAGGAGCTAGCCCGGAGGCCGTCCGTTCCTTCCCTCCGGCGGATGAGGCCGACGATGAAGGCGCAGCACGGCAACGGGCGCGGGAGCAGGAGCCCCTTCCTGACGTCCTACGCGCTGACGCTCGCCTTCATCACTTTCGTCTCCGTGCTCTACTTCAAGGACTTCTCCTCCACGCTGCACCGCCCCTTCCTCAACCGCCCGCCGCCGCATCGCCGCCCGGTCCTCCGCCCCCGGAGCCACGCCTCAGACTCAGACGCAGTAAGCCAGGCCGGGCGCAAGCTGCCGTTCGCGGTGGGCGCGGCGCCGGCGGGGTGCGACATCGGGCGAGGGAGTGGGTGTACGACGAGGCGGCGCGGCCGTGGTACCAGGAGGAGGAGTGCCCCTACATCCAGCCGCAGCTCACGTGCCAGGCCCATGGCCGCCCCGACCGGGCGTACCAGCACTGGCGGTGGCAGCCGCGCGGGTGCTCGCTGCCCAGGTACGCTTTCTCCCCCTTCCCCTTCCTCGCCGTGATTCCGGGTGAACAATAATTCTGATCCGGCGGACCGCTGCTGAATTAGCGTTAGGCTCTTGATCCAGACCGGATCGATCGTGCTAGCGCGCTCGTTTCAAATTTCTTCCCTCTGATTGATGATGATGATGCTAGTTCCTCCTCAAAAGGATCGCCGTTATTCTATCTAATCTAATCTGAAAAAAAATGGCAAAAAAGACTCGACCACGACATGGGATCGAGACGCGCCGCGTGCCAACGAAAAACGGCGAGGGTTCGAGGCTTGCCTTGTCGGCATACGCATCGTCGTTTTGGACCGCGAGGCCGGTAGCGAGCGCGCGGCACGCGGCGCAGGCGCCAGGCGGCGGACGCGCGAGTCCCCGGGGTGGCCGTGTGGGTGGGCCTGGTGGCCCCGTCGCCGAGACCGTAGCCTCGCGATCGTAGTCGTTGGTGAGCAGATGGCCAGCCTTAACGCCATGTATGGGGACATGAGCGGTGGGGCGCGCCAGTGCCATACGGCGGACCACGGGGTCCAGGTCCATACGGCGCCGCGTGCCGCTCGGGCTGCCGCTGGACGGGCAGACGGCAACGTCGGCAATGAGATGCCAGCTAGATGCACATTGAATGTCGATGTGGGCAGGTCGCTAGTTCGGGAGGTCGGCGGTGGCCATGCCGCTTCCGCAGCTCCGGCCGGCTGGTGCACCACCACCGCCACCATGGGAGGCGAGCGCGAGATGTCATGTGCTCCAGATGATGCAGCCTCGCATCGCATGGTGGCTCCAGTTGGTGCTACCCTGGCCCCGGTACGGGTTTCTTGGTTATTCATTGATGACTCCCTAGCCCCGATCACCCTGCGTGCTGCCGAGCGAGCAAGGGTGCAGGCTGTCACGTGGGAGCACGAGGTTCGAGCAAGCAAGCCACAGAGGGACGGCTGGCCGGCCGGCCGGCCGAAAGCTAGCCGAACGGTGTGGTCCGTCTGGCACGGTGGGCCGTGCCTGTGCGGACAGTCGTACAGCAGAGCCGTGGTGGCCCGTGGACGGACACAGAGCCCCTCCAAGTGCACGGGCTTTGGTCTCACGCTGCTTTCCCGTGGACCAGAGGTCTAAAGATTGTGCGACAGTACCGGTGCAGTTTTGGTGCTTTCCTGTGCGGTTTGGTGCTTTGTTTCTATCGGACCTCATTTTCTTAGCTTTCAAAACTCTTATTATGTTATTGATTGGTTGATGTGACGCGTGAGGATCCTGGGGTTGGTACAGTACGTGCCATGGAATTTAGGGAACTGTTTTAGCCTATTATATGGAGACATTTTTTCTTCATAATATAGTTGGCATAATTGATAGTGCTACATATCTACTTGGATTACAATACTAGGTCTAAATCCATTACATTTGTAGGTGATGCATGTTGTTTATGAAAGTAATTTTAACTGAGATAACTACCTGTAAGTACTAAAAAGAGGTATTTTTAGATGTGAAGATATTGGTTACATTTATGGGGGAAAAACATTTGACTTAGATGCAGATAGATGTCACTGTTACCAGTGATTGGTGAATAGGATTCACGAGTAAATACTTTTTGTAGAACAGTTTAAGACATTCTTTTGTCATAGTGTTTGTTTTTGGGAACTGTGTGTAGCAATGTCTTATATGAGTGATACAATGAGCTACAATCTGCTTCCTAACTGTCCTATGCAGTTTTTGTAGTAGTCTTACTATAAAACATCTTTTGTTGCAGCTTCAATGCAACTCTAATGCTAGAGATGTTGCGGGGTAAACGCATGCTCTTTGTTGGAGATTCTCTGAACCGCGGGCAATATGTATCATTGGTTTGCCTCCTGCATCGGATCATCCCTGAGAGCTCCAAGTCAATGGAGACATTTGATTCCCTCACAGTTTTCAAAGCGAAGGTATTCCCTTTGTATCTTTCAATGTGACAAATGAAAATCTTAGAAACAGAATGAAGCATTGCTCAGAATCTGGTGCATCATTTTTTTGTTTCTGTTCATTGGACGAACTGTGATCACCAAGAATATCTTTGCTAAACTTTCTTACCCCAAGCATTTGTTCATTCTTTTCCCTTTCTTGATATGCGTCAATGCATGTTTCCAGTAGTAGCTTCCCTTGCCATTTTTGCCTAAAAGACCCCTAGTGGCTAGAGCTGTTAAGAAGGATATAACAAACTCCAGTTCATTTTTTTTATTTATATACACTGGTAAAAGAAAAAGGCTATTTGATTTGCACCTTTGCTTTTACTTGTTATTTTGTAGCTTCTGAGGTACAACCTTCTGTAGTTTCATCCATGCTGAAAAACTTGACGTTTGATGTTTGCTAGGATTATAATGCCACCATTGAGTTCTACTGGGCTCCCTTTCTGGCTGAGTCAAATTCTGATGATGCTGTTGTGCACCGTATTGCGGATCGAATTGTAAGAGGAACATCCATTGAGAAACATGCCAAATTTTGGAAGGGGGCTGACATCTTAGTATTCAATACCTACCTTTGGTGGATGACCGGACAAAAGATGAAAATTTTGTAAGTGCCTTCCTTTACTATGCCAAATTCTTTCACTGTCTGTTTCAAACTGAAATTTCCTCAAATATGCTGTGGAATTAACAGTTTGAATAAACAATGTCTATTTTCTGTAGTTAGCATGAAGCCGTTATCATTAAAACACCTTTTGGTTTCAGGCAAAACTCTTTTGAAGATAAAAACAAGGATATCATAGAAATGGAAACTGAGGATGCCTATGGAATGGTACTGAATGCTGTGCTGAAATGGGCTGAGAGCAACATGAACCCCAAAACTTCAAGAGTATTTTTTGTCACTATGTCACCCACTCATACAAGGTAAGCCAGCCAACCTTAATGCACTAACCTCTTTCTACGGTTCTAGTTTCAGAAGAACTGCACATATATGACATGGCTACGATTAATAGTGTTTGTTCTTTTGTTAACAGTAGCAAAGAGTGGGGTGATGATACTGATGGGAACTGCTACAACCAGACAACTCCTATAAAGGATTTGTCTTACTGGGGACCAGGCACAAGCAAGGGCCTGATGCGAGTCATCGGAGAAGTATTCGGCGCATCCAAAACCAAGATCCCCGTGGGGGTTGTGAACATCACCCAGCTCTCTGAATATAGAAAGGACGCACACACTCAGATTTACAAGAAGCAGTGGAACCCACTAACCCCGGAGCAGATCGCGAACCCTAAGAGCTACGCAGACTGCACACATTGGTGTCTTCCAGGGCTCCAGGACACATGGAACGAGCTGCTCTACTCCAAGCTCTTTTTCCCCTGAGCTAAGGTTGGGGCATACGCAGATTGATCGCCCAGTCCCATATTCCCTTTTGAGTGCAAGTTGCACAGCGAGGTTGGGACTGGGAGCATAGCATATTAGCAGATCATCTGGGAGCTAAGGCTCTCTGGTATTGGTACGCTGGAGAATAGTTAGCTTGACACATGATATAGGTCCTACATTCTGAAGAAGGCACATGGTACACGGGAGATGGAAGCTCTGCTGTAGTAATTGATCAATTTGTATATGAGGCCGGCTGTCTAATACTTTGTTGGTAAAGCTTCCACGTGGCATGGTATTGTTGATGTATGATTCATTTATTGAACTTGAACATGAGTGTTGGAATTGCACCAGGTGATCTTTATATATGCCTGATGTCGTGCAGGTTATTTTCCCACAACGACGACCTCTGTTTCATGATGTAGTATATACAGTACTTTTTTTTTTCTCGAACACGTCTTCACGTCTCTTTTTCATTAAGAGAAGAAGGCGGACTGGCCGAACAAATACTACAACACAACAGAACACAGAACTACACCACACAACCACAGAGGAAGTGGTCCCAACAAACGAGACAACAACAACTGCCGAAACAAAGAAAGGAGCACGACACTGAGCCACCCAACACAACACCACAACACCCTAGCTGAAGTGCAACATCGCTAGGCCTAAACACGCTAGCTGAAGTGCAACATCGCTAGGCCTAAACTCAGGACATGCCAATTGAATGTAGTGGAAGTCCCGGTCGCCGAGACTCACTCTGCCGAGCATCAAGGGGGCGTCACACCTCAGCATCAACTGCCCGAGGTATATACAGTAATGTAATTCTCTGATTGCTTTTCTGTTTTCCTCCCGTTGATGCGCCTATGCTATAGCGTCAGATTTGTCTGAACAGCTGGGCAACCCAAGTGATGGGCCTTGTGTGGAGTGGGCTGGTAGATGAAACCCAGTCATGCATCGGCTGAGGCCCAGCATAGTCCAAGTGACGAAGAGCATAGTAGGAAATTAGGAACCTTATTTTCCTCACCAGTCAGGTCACCTGCATCTCTTGTCTATGCTCTGTTCCGAGCTCTCTTGTTCTGTTACCATCATTATCCAGCGCTCAGGACTGTCAGGAGACAGTAGTGACATTTCGCTGATCACTATATCACCTGGGATGTTTCATTGACGCTGGCAGTTGGTCACTGGCTACTGGCCAATCATGTTATTCGATCCAACAACCGGGTTTTGTTGACTGAGCAGAAGATCGAGGAACTTGGTTCTGGAATGGAAGCGTAAATAGCTACAGATACAGATACTGCTCCTGGTTGTGTTGACTTCGCTTCATGCCGACGCAGTTAACTGCTCCTCTAATCAGAACTCCTAGTTAGCTAGGAGTAGTACAGTAATAGATAGCATCCGTAACCTCTGTGTTAGGACTTAGGACCCGGCCAGCCCGGTCATAGCCTTTCTAGACCGTGACGCGTACCCGGCACCAACCCCTCCCGTCGTCCTGCGTGACATATTTCCAACCAGCACAGCAACGGTGGCCCTGCGCTACAGTACACTCCATCGTCCTGTTAGTACTGTGCCATGGTACTCTTTTTGCTTTTTTGTACTGAACCCTTTTTCATTCCTAATAAATTACCAGTAAGGACACGCCCCTCCTGTTTAATAACGTAAAAACAAACTGAGCAAGAGCAGACCCGCCGCCTGTGGTGGAGGGGGAAAAAAAAGAGCGACCAAACATTCATCAAAGGTTTATAGCTGCGGACGCAACTTGAGATGTCTTTGATCCGATCGGTGGCATAGCGAGCCAGCGACCCATACACCACGAGGTCCCTCATCTGTGGGCAGCTTTTATAAGATTTTTAAAATAATATTTTTAATAAACAATAGCAAATCTATAAACTGTTCGAACTAAATTTGAGATGTAGAGCCTGTCGGCGGCAGTTGAGCGGCCGATCCTATCGGCTCACGGGCCGACAGGTCGGGCCACACGCTGTTGCCGCGTGCGGCACGACGGGACTGCCGGGCGCGCGTCGGCTACGAAGCCATGTGTGTGCTCTGCTCGCCTTCTCTCTCTCTCTCTCTTGGCGCTTCCGGTCCGTGTTCTCGCGGAAACGTAGTATCAGATCAGCCTGCCTGCCGCTTTCGAGGATTCGCACAAAGATCACTAGCGAGCGAGCGAAATGGTAGAGCTTTGTGGGTATAATTATAATGGGAAGCTTAACCTGCAGGTGGCGCTGGCATGATTGCCGATTGATTGCATCGGAAGCATTAGCGCAGGGGCCTGGCCCGCCACCTTTATTTGGTGCGTGCGCCTACCCTCTTTTTCTCTCGCTCTCCCACACTGTCTCCCGGTCGTGTAACCAACCGATTTGACATTTTGATGCCGGCCACCAAGAGCAGCCTGAGGGAAAATGAAAAGATCGAGATGGCTGGTTGGTGTGATTCGCAGTGGTGGCTCTGTTGCTTACTGATTCTGCAAAGCGAGACGAGGTTGCACTCGCTCACTCACATGACAAAGCTCCTCCGAGTCACCAGGCCCGTCGGTCCCTAGCCAGGATATACTACTCCTATACCCAATGTGCATCCGAGAAAGGATAGATCATTACATTGCACGGTGGCTACTTCATTCAGCAAGTGCATAGTACGAGTACTTTGCAAGAATGCCTTGGCTGCGTTGCGTGGACATGCATGTGTCCGGTTGCGTGGAGGTGGAGCGTGGTAGATCGATCCGGAAATGGCACTGCCGCCATGCGGTTCTACCAGCCTCTGGGGTTGGGTCGATCGATCTCATTTGCTATAGACTTGCCCACACTACCCATCAGTACCCACCACCGCTCACGCTGCGGCTGGAGGCAAGGCCGAGCTGGCGCGGGCCCAGCGACAGCATTGTCGTGCCCAGACCAGTTAAATCCCGCGATGCCTCGGACCCACGCGCAGGCGTCCTCACTCACTTCAAGACCTACCGCCGCTGTAGACACAGTACTCCGTATACACACTGTAGACAGTAGACCTAAACGCGACACGCACCGTATACTACCGCGACGACGATGGAGTCGCCCTACCGCCGCCTACGGTTTCATGGACGGGACGCATGACGCTGCCTGGCTCGCCAGGGTGCTCGTCGGTCGTCAGTCGTCGTCCCGCTAGTCGCTACGGTAGGTGCAGTGCAGTACATGCGCATGCACGATCGTCAAAAGGGAGTTTCAGCCTTCAATATACTTGCTGGGGGCTGGTGCTGATCGGAGTCATCGGACCCGCCGGCCGTAGCCCGTCGGCGTCTCGGCGACACCGCAACGGCCAGCACTCGCCGGAGACGGCGGGCGTGTGCGGAGCTGTGTTGTTTAAATTTTAATGGGCCGCCTGGTTGTTTCGGTCGCTACTCTAGCCTGTGGTGGTGGTGGTGCCTGGACGGTTCGGTTAGGACTTGATAGGATCGGAGGCATGGTCGCTGCGCGCGCGTTAACGCACGCTTGGACCGGCTCGGACGGGTGGCCGCGATCTGGCCTGCAGAGGCAAACGCTCAGGCTGTGCCGCCTTTGAGCGCTGCCTGCGGCTGCCTCAGCAGCAATACACAAGTTAGTGTACAACCGCAGCCGCAGCGCAAGCCAGCAGAAGTAGCGCAGCGCTGAAAGGTAGCTTTCTTCGAGTTCGAGCTCCATCTCGGCTATGGGGCTTTGGATGAAAATCAGTGGAGGGACAGTGAACAGCCTTAGGGTGTGTTTGGGACGGCCTTGGCGTCGCGTTTGGGTGAACTCTGGCTCTAAGACCACGTTTTGGAAATCGTCGGGCGCGTTTGGTTCTAGGCCACATCTCGCCTTGCCATAATCGTGGCCGCCAGCGATAAGATGTATGTGTTTGGTTAGCAAGTTGAATGTGGCCGCCATATTTTTGTTGTTTACGCGGTCAACATTGTCTTTTGCACCTTCCGCTTTCGGGGCGTGGCTGTGGCGAGTTGTGACGGTCGATTCGACCGCCACAACATGTGGCCGCCACAACTCCCCGCATGGCAAGGTGGAGCAGCAAACCAAACGCGCCCGTAGTTTATTTTCTCGTGTTACATGCCATGGGCGACTACAAGAGTGTTTGTCGTGGTTTGTTTAGCGGGATTATTCCGCTTTTCTCACTCAATCGCGACGCCACAACACATAAACATGACCTTAACGTCATTAATTCACACCCTGGACTAGAATGTGAGGCTTTTTAAAGAAGTCCAACACTTTTTAACCATGACCATTTATATATGCATGGAAAATATTAATATTTAAAATACATAATCAATATCATTAGAATCGTTGCATATACGTTTATACTAAACTCATTTGGAGATATAAATGTAGCACACATTTTCTACAAAGCTAGTCAAATTTGAAAAAGTTCACAAGTACGTTTCTCTAATTATATACGACAAGCGATTTCGTGGGATTGTCGGTTTCGTTCCTTTTCCTTGCACTAGTATTGTAGTATTTTGTAACGACGGATCGAGGATCGGGTCTCTGATGATTAATGTGACTTGGCTTAATCGTTTGTGCTAATCACTATGGAGTATATATGGAGCTAGTGTGCAACAACTAAAGCACTATTAACGTACGCGCGGCACACATTGCTCATTGCTTGTTTAATTAGGTCTGTTGTACTGTCAGGCTTCACAAAACCCTTACCAAACCAAACATAACGCCATTCATTGGCCAACCGCTCCGGTGCCGTACCTTTTAAACCCTCTTTTTGTGCCAAATATATAAAACTTTGCTTGCAAGACACACACACGGAAACATCGCGCCTTTTTTCTCGTACAAGTTCTTGCTTTACTCACGCACCGGTGTTTGCTTTCAGCTTTTCATTCGTGAATCGTGATGCATGCTTGGGAAGAAATATTCAGTAAACATTCTGCCCCGTGCTCATCCATCGTGTTGGTTTATCACTCTACCTAGCAACGTCCATCATCCACGGTTGTATCACCGGCCGGATAACGTGGAATTTTAGGTACACCAAATGGTATGGTGTGAGCGCCAAAAGCCTGAAGTTGACGACCAGGAGACGCTCACCTAAAACTAAAAGTTTTCGTTTAACTGAAGCAACTTGCTGCATTACCTTCAACTGCACCGCTGAGTTTGGTCCATACCACGACTCCTGTGTACGTGTGTGTGTCCCACCAAGTGTTTCATCATCGGGGAAAATGTTTTGAAAAGGACTGAATACTCAAGATTTCGTAGCATGTCCACGAGGCCAATTTTTTTTTCATATATATACTACCTGTGGTCGTACGGTATAACAGAATTACACATCTTGAGAGTAATCTATTTTAATATATCTTAATAACACTAATATCTAATGTCAAATTCACCACGTACTATCTGCATCAAATTAACCCTCTTTCCCCTTTCTTTTTTAAAATTTGTTGTAGACAGTCAAGAAAACAAGATTTCAGGTTTCAAAGGTGATGTGCTTCAACATATTGAGAAAACACACCCCCTTTAGGATTTAATCTCTCTTAATAACACTTGCACGCATATGGTCTCAGCACAATTGACAACATAGGGAGAGAATGGAAAATGAGATGTGTTGTTCTCCTCTTTCTTACTGTGGTTGAGCACCGTTTTTGTCAATTCCTTCCAATTAAAGAGATAGAGCTTGTCATGAAAGTGTTAGAGCTCATCGTACGTCAATGCCTTCCGAAAAAGAGAAGAAATAAACAGAAAGTACGTGTCATGTCGTATCTAATAGAAAGGAGCAACCTATGCTCTTGGAACCAAATAATGGTGTCACTACATAAATTTTGCTTGATATCTACAATGTATTTCTCACGATTCATTTATAGTTTTGAAATATACTTTTGTAGGTGATGAGCGGTTAAGAAACAAACAAATGAAGATCATGCTAACTACTCCCTCTGTTTCAAATTGTAGTTCACTTTGGCTTTTCTATATAGTCGTTACATGTGTTTTTAAACAATATGTAGGTGGGAAGCCATCAATAAAAGATGGCAACTAGACTTGTTACTTTTTCATTTTATAGTAAAAGGAGTATACTATAGACCATTTAATTTGTGCATTTACAAAATATATTTAATTGTATATTTTCTTTTTTTCTTACTTTGAATCATAAAATTGATTAAAATAAGTACAAGAATTGACATAAATATTAATTCATGAATGTACTACAATGGAATTCCACTAATATGTTTTAATTAGTGTCTCCATTCCAAACCTTGAGTTAAATCTCTCCGGTTGACAATGCATATATGCGCAGAGAAAAAAATGCACTTACAACAGACAGTGGTACAAAAATATACCATCCAAGAAGAAGAAAGCTAGGGGGGCATGAAAGGCCGTACAACGCCACAGTCGAACCAGAGGAGACAAAGACCGAAGAAATTTTGTGCCAACACTTAAAACCCAGATTTCATTGCTATGGAAAATCCTATGTATATTCTTTTTCACCCATAATTAAGGTAATGTTTTCTATTTAATTTATAGTTTTCTATTGCAACACACACTGGCACGATCCTAATTATATCGTAAACTGAACGGCGACGCTACGCAGCGCACAGCGCACTAGTATGCGAACAGGCGCCGCGCGCACCCACCCCTTCTTCTTCCTCCAGGCCGCCCCCCGCCGTCCCGCCGCCGGGCGGGCGCCAGGCTCGCCGGAGCTCCGGCGCCAAGGGCGCCGGCGGCGTCCGCCTCCCCTCCCCCCTCTTCTTCTCCAACGCCCGGCGAGATCATAGCGCGCCACCAAATAAAGCTCCGCCGTCTCCATGGATTCGGTGAGCTCCCCCCGCCACACATACCCACCGAATGGGTCCTGCCCGGCCGGCTCGGCCGGCGCCGCCGCCGCCTCGCTCACCGCCGGCCGATCCGCCACCACCGCCCGGCGCAGACACGGCCGCGCCGGGGCGGGAAGGCGGTCTATAGCCGGGAGAGGATGGGCGGCGGGAGGGCTCGCCGGCGACCCTCGCCGGAACCCTAAAGCGAGGCGGTGCGGCGGAACCCTAAAGTTAGGGCACGGCGGCGCGCCGCTGCCGTCCACCCGCCCGGCCGCGGCGCCCTCGCCGCCCGCCGCTCCGCCCCACCCCGGCCCCCTCGGCGCGCACGCGTCCGTCGTCGCGCGGCTATGGATAGCGGCGCGTGCGCCGTATAAGAATTGTGTAAACCGAAAGGAGCTGAGGCGCGCCTCTACGTGACAGACAGCACCTCAACGAGAGCACACAAAAGTGTCAACTTGTTCAAACCTCAACGAATTCCGTATCAGAACAACGAGAGGGCACAAAAGTTCCTCGCGATTTTATCTTTGACCCACAGGGAAACAGCCCGTCCCAATAATATGACTTCAGTTGAGCAAAGTTTGCTCAGCAAACCAACCCCAACTGAAGCACACGAATTTCCGCGAGATCGAGTTCATCCATTCAGGTAACGGCCGCGCGCCAATCTGCCGGAATTCCGTAGGGCCGACGGGAGACGAGATCCTCCTAACCCATTTATCGCAAGCAAGAATCTCAGCAGCGGCCCCCGCCCACTCCGCCCGGCTCGGCTCACCTAACCCGCCCGGGCCGGTGGTAAAGGCAAATCTCACCGGCCGTGCGGTACCAGCCGCCGCCCGGATTTCGCCAATAAAAACTCCATTGACGAAAGCTTGCCGGTGTCGTCCTGCCCACGACGCGCGCGGTTGTTACAGCCAGTGACCCCGTCGGTCGGTCGACGGAGGACGAGCGAGCTGGACCCCTCCCTGCCTACCCGGCTACCCCTGCCTGCCTGCCTGCCCGCCAGCCCCGCGTTATATCTGCTGCGCTCGCCACAGGGAGGGAGAGTCCAGCTCGGCCGGTTAGTAGTGGATAGCTCGCCAGTCGCCCAGCTCCAGCTACAAGCTCCCAGATCCCAATGCGCACCGCCGCGTCGCTCTAGCTAGGCCGCGCGCGGAAGCTAGCTGCGTAACACGCCGGAGACGGTCGTGGTCGCCGTCGCCCGTCGCGCGCGGACGTGTACAGCGCCATCAGCCATGAAGGTCCTCGCCGTGCTGGCGCTCGTCGTCGCCGCCGCCACGCCGTTCCTCCGCGCCGCCGGCCAGGTCTGACTCCGTGTACGTGGCTACCTGCGTGTGTCCTCGTGAGCTCTGGTCTGACTGTTTCCACGCATTGCGTGCGTGTGTGCAGGGCGAGGAAGGGGCCGGGCCGCTGCCGTTCGCGGTGGGCGCGGCGCCGGCGGGCTGCGACGTCGCTCAGGGCGAGTGGGTGCGCGATGACGACGCCCGCCCGTTGTACCAGGAGTGGGAGTGCCCCTACATCCAGCCGCAGCTAACGTGCCAGGCGCACGGCCGCCCCGACAAGGCGTACCAGAGCTGGCGCTGGCAGCCGCGCGGCTGTTCACTGCCCAGGTACGTACGGTTCGCACTCGCTAGCAACCCTCCCGTCGCCGGCGCCGGTGCCGGCCGGCGTTCGACTTTTTCCGTTTTTCCGTCGTGAGGCTAGCAGTTGCACGGTGAACATTGCTCCTGCATTTTTTGCAAGAATCCAATGGCCCTGCCCTCCTTTTTGGCGAAACCGTGAAACGCTATAGGAACCGTACCCCCACGTTTGCCGTTTGCCAGAATTTGTAGGAGGAACTTGAAAGAAACCGTTTGTGAAGAAAGCTAGCGAGGGTTACTAATTCTACTCGTCTTTACTCCTGCTTGCTTTAAACGAGGCCCTGGTTTTTTTTTTTTTTTTTACATTACAAAGGTTAAAAGGACAGACGCGGTAACAAAGAGGTTGTTGTTACGCGTCATCATGGAGCATCTCGATCCTCGAGAGCTGCGCTTCACTTGTGACTTGTGTAGGACGCCAATAATGCGCGGCAGCAGGGCCATAGCACTGCGTCCGATAGCACACAGGACTACAGTGCGCAGGGCAACAGTTGGTAGTAGGTGAGCCATGTTCATGTTCCAGAGGTAGTAGGACAACCATCAAGACAAGTTTTCAAATAAAAGAACCATCAGTGAGAGTAAAATTAGCTTCTTGAACAATTTGAACAATGAACCGAGAGAGCTCCTCGTCCAGGGTTGCTCGATCTAGTAGGTTTGTTTGCGAGACATACTTACAGAGAATCCATAGCATCAGGATCAGCAAAGATTTTGATATATAACTACTTTTTTTATAGCGACACACACCAACCACAGATATAACCTGTAGTAGTGTTCATCAGTTACGCTCGATTTCAGTAGTTTGGTTTCCGGTTCAAATTCCCAACCGCAACGTGGTCCATCCATAAACGCGATCTTGGCCAGCAGACAGCGAGGCCCATGCATGTTTTGTGCCCTTGCGAGCCGTCGCACTCCGGCGACGTAACGTCTCGCCTGCCTGACCACCACCACCACCCGCACGGCACTAAAAACCATGGTGCCATGGCATGCTTGGCAATTCGGCATGTGACAGACCAAAACGGTGAGGCCACTAACCTACGACTCGGCTTGGGGCCCAACACACAGTGCCTGGTTCCGTCACTCCACTCACTAGTCACTCCCCAGGATGCTAGCTACCACGGCCCACGGGTCAGTGCGGAGAGCAGAGAGCACAGGGCAGGACAAAAGGTCTCGCCACGACGACTCCTGTAAGCGGCACCGGATCGATTGGGTGCGACGTCACGCATCGCGTAGTGGACTCAGGTCGTCGTTGCCTTCTGCCGTGGATGCACCGACAAGCCACAGGCGAGCGACCATTGCTCGGTGCTGACCGGAGCGCATGACAGCGATCACTAACCGGCTTAATTCTGAATTCCATCGTCCGGGGAATTGAATTCAACTGTTTGAACCGTGGAATGAATGAATTTATTAATGAATTAATCAACTATGGGCGAGCAGCTTCAACGCGACGCTGATGCTGGAGATGCTGCGTGGGAAGCGGATGCTGTTCGTGGGCGACTCGCTGAACCGGGGGCAGTACGTGTCGCTGCTGTGCCTCCTGCACCGTGCCATCCCCGACGGCGCCAAGTCGTTCGAGACGGTGGACTCGCTGAGCATCTTCAGGGCCAGGGACTACGACGCCACCATCGAGTTCTACTGGGCGCCCATGCTGGCCGAGTCCAACTCCGACGACGCCGTCGTGCACTCCGCCGATGAACGCCTCATCCGTGGCGCGCCCATGGACAAGCACTCCAGCTTCTGGAAAGGCGCCGATGTCCTCGTCTTCAACTCCTACCTCTGGTGGGTCGCCGGGGACAAGATCCAGATCCTGTGAGTACATGCATGCCTGCTGCCTGCCTCATCGAACGCCTGAACAACCATTTGTTTATGTGTGATGAACTCCTGTGTGAGGTGTGCAGGAGGGGTGCCGACAATGACCCGAGCAAGGCCATCGTGGAGATGAAATCGGAGGAGGCATACAGGCTGGTGCTGTACCAGGTGGTCCGGTGGCTAGAGCGCAACGTGGACGCCAAGAAGTCGCGGGTGTTCTTCGTCACGGCGTCGCCGACGCACACAGAGGGCAAGGCGTGGGGCGACAAGGCCAAGGGCGCCAACTGCTACGGCCAGACGTCGCCGATCAGCGCCGCCGACGAGACCTCTTACCGGGGCAGCACGAGCCGGGAGATGATGCGGGTGACGGAGGAGGTGCTGGCCACGTCGCGTGTGCCCGTCGGGCTCGTCAACATCACGCGGCTGTCAGAGTACCGCCGGGACGCGCACACGCAGACGTACAAGAAGCAGTGGGCGGAGCCGACGGCGGAGCAGCGCGCCGACCCCAAGAGCTACGCCGACTGCACGCACTGGTGTCTCCCCGGCGTGCCGGACACGTGGAACGAGCTGCTCTACTGGAAGCTCTTCTTCCCCAGCAACGATCAGTTCCTCTGATCGATGAGATTCAGGCTTGCGTGCATACATACAGACACTTGGAAACGGACTACTGCTAGGGGCTATAGCCCAAAGTAACATCCATCGCACGGCATGGACAGCGTCAATCGAGACAGAACAAAGATTTGTACGTAGATGAAGAACTGAACCTCGTGTAATTGTAAGTGGTGTACATGCATGCCTGCGCCATGCTCTCCTTAAGTTCTTGCGTGGTTCATGGGGCAGAAACTTTCCGTTGATGTAATCAGTTTTTTCTTCTTCTTTTTTTTTCTCGGGTCGTTGTAAGAGGCTCCTTTTTGTTTCTACTAGGTAAGCGCCCGTGCGTTGCTACGGGATAACTAATTTTATATAAAGACACATAGATCGCATGATAAGATAAAAATACTATAAAATTAAACAATGATATTAAAGTGACATTTAATCCAAACAAGTTTTGTGAAAGTAACACAACCAATCACTAATATCACAGGTTCGTAAACTCTATTTTATATTTTTCCCGTAATTCGACTAAAATAATGTTTTATATCGTCTCGAAGAAATCTTCGACAATTGAACATCACTGATAACCAGAGGCTTCTCCAGTCCAGGTTTTGATGGAATTTGTTTGGCTGATTCAGTTATGGCTCGATCACTTTCAGTGCAAATGTAATTTGAAAAAGACACAATTAACATTGTAGGCTTAATAAATATTATGGCACAATAAGATAATTATTATTAACAAAATAGATACTAAATGGATAGCATAATGGATCAAAAGTACACTACTTGCGGCACGATGCGAGTAGTCATTGATTTTTTGGGCTTGTTATGCATCAAACCTATCTTATCATTATGCAGCAACTCCTTTTGTTGTGATGAATCTACAACTGGAGAATCCGTTCGAGCTGGCTTGTAAACATTAGTACTTGTCACATTAGTGTCGTTCATATTGGTCGTACCTGTATCACATTATGCGACACCCTCTGGTCCCAACAACATCTCCCTATCATAGATTTCTGCGGCATGGGCTAACTACTGTCCCAAGCATAGCAGATCGCTCTACCCCAATGGCGGTGATCACGTCACAACAATTAACCCAACGGCAAGAGACGAGCATGTACCCGATGACGTTGGTGGCGGCCGCGATCTTCAACTTGGCCTTCGAGCAAAGAGGACGGGCACCGTTGATCTCAGGATGACAACAGATCCACGGATCAGGTGGCGTGGAGGTGAGGACAGCGGAGCAGATCGACGGCGCGGCGTAGGTCGAAGTTGAGGACGGCGTAGCAAGTGGATGGCTCGGTGTAGAACAAAGTTGTGGACGACGGAACGGCGCGACGTCGCATGGGGGTTGCTTCTTGTCGCGGCGTAGCAGTACGTGGAGGAGGACGACGGAATGGCGTTCCATGATGACGACCACACGACGGAGTAGGTCTTGGACGACGGAACGCCACGATCGCACTGGAGAAGAGCACGGGGAGATTGAGGTTGCTGGGTGTCGCTCTTATACCTGGTGTCGCAAAAGGAATGTCTCGTTTCCTATTTTCTCGTGCCAATCGCACGGAATGCAGGGATGGGTCGCCAATGTGTATGCGGATCTTCTGTCGCTCTAGTGTGTTCCCTTCTACAAAATCACAGGAGGCGTCCACTTCAATATAGAAGGAAGGCATGCTGTGATTGAGGAAGAAAAAAAAGGCATGCGGTGATTGAGGAATAAAAAAACAATCTGCCACAACTCTCCCACGTCCGTCATTGTGATTGACAAAAAACATCGAAGGAAATTGTGACTCCATAAATAGAAGGAGAAAATCTAGGAGAGAAAAAATCCCACTGCGAGTTCTCCCCTCCATGGAGGGAGGAAATCTCGGAGAAAAAAAGGCAGGGATGGGTGGTTAGTGTGCATGCGGATTTTCTTATTTCCTTTTTTGAGTTTCCTATTTTGTGTCTCACGTAAGGCAGGGAGAGGTGGTTAGTGTGCATGCGGATTTTTCTGTTTCCTATTTTGGGTTTCCTTTTTGTCTCACGGAAGCGCAGAGAAGGCAGGGTACCTCGCCTCCTCGTTTCCTATTTTGTTTCGTGGAAAGGCAGGGAGGAGGGAGACCGCGGTCACATGTAGGGGGTTGGGCAGAGTCAAAGCAAATGTCGCACCAAAAGAAAGTCTTACTTTTGTTCTTTTTATGTTGTATAGAGATAGAGATACAGCTAAAAAACTACGAGTTTCCATGGATCGAGGCCTATACCGTGCTTGCAATGAGTTGACATACAAAATGCTAAGAGAAAACAAAAAACGTAGTCCAGCACATGGGCTTCGATTTTCTCTTACGTCGCTCGCTGAAAACTCATTGCAAGCAGAAGAAACATTATGCTCACAGAGTATTTTTTTGGGGATCAGGTCTGGCTTGGGTAGCTTGTCACTCCTAGGGGTGGATGTCATCGTCCTGAATTCTGATATTGGTCTTCATCCTACTTCGTTCTCTACATCCGGATCGGATTGCCTCTCAACCTCAACGGTAAATCACCTACGTGACCTGTGCAAAAACCGCTCTGTATTGTGTCATATCTTTGAAGAAGCGAAGGAAATTCTCAAGAAATTCTAGGAAATCAGAATATCTAAATGCCACCGGAGTGCAAATGCTATAGCTCATGAGCTATGTTAGTTTGGTAGGAGAGAGCATTCTATTGTTTTTGTTGCTAATGACATCCTGACCTACGTGTCATAGAATTTAGCCACCGATTGTAATCATGTTGACCCTTTGTAATTAAGTTCTCACCCTAAAAAAAGAAAACAACATTTCGTGTTTTTTAGCAAAAGAAGAAAACCAATGATACTCGTAAAACCGAATTCTTGCACAAGTAACAGAATGGCAATTCATGGGCCATAAAGTGCCCACGTATCAAGCCCATTACGGACCAAACGAACTACTGAGCCCAAATAGCGAGTGCCGATGTTTGATTTCATGAATCTCAGAAGCATCACGAACGGGACTACCTCGTAGTTCCGTGATCACCGGTTTATTTGTCCATGACTGTGATTGTGGACAATCGGAGCTGACCTGGAGCTGGAGGTTTCAGCCTTTCAGGATCTAGAACATCGCTGATGTAGCTTCCCAATGCTACTAAACCATGCAAGAAAACAAATTCGAAACAAGATGCTCAATATGAAGCAAATAGAAATCGACGCTCCTGGGCCGCAGGCTCCAATGTGCTGTGAACCAAGATTATCATTGTCATTGCAGGTTCCATTGTTAATTAGGTCGATGTCGATCTTCACTTGTATGTTGGGTTACTCCCTGATTTCAGTCAAGACAACTTCAGCAGACACGAAGAATTATGCAGTTCCCCTGAAGTAAATAGGTCCTCCGATGGTCAACATCGCATCGCGTGATGGTGAGATGCACAACACTGTAGAGGAATGATGTCCTCGGCAAGTCTTAGAATGCAAGGAAGACATGGATTTGATTTGAGTTTCTACGTTCTGCCGTCCAATTAACCTGACTGGCCTGTTTCCTTTTGATTAAATCTCTTAACTTTCTGTCTTTATTTGTATATATACTCCATGATGCTCTGCACGCAGGCTGCAATTCATTGGCCTCTTTACACAAACATGCATGATGGATATGCAGCTGAAAAAGAGACTGCGTTAGCCTTTTAACGCATGCTTGAGTGCTTGACTGAATTAAGGAATATACAACGGAGACCCTAACTAACCGGACGAGACACTACCAATTAGTACATATGCTCTGTAAACAAACCTTAAAGTTGGTGAATGAATGCTACTCCGTACTTCCCAGCTATTGATCTACAACAATTACTATTTGTAGACCTATTGCATTCGGTTAGGGCTCTACGAGTAACTAGTAGTGCAGGAATTTACTAGCTAGCGCTGATGGCGTCTCACTCTCACCAGAATTGCGCTAGCTAGTTACATGTCATCTGCTACACATACATGGACTTCTCCAAAAATTTGTAAACCATAGCTTGCAAGCCAGATGCGGCAGCCCTGACTTTGCAGATACGTGCATTAGTGGTACTATAATGAACAACTTGTCTTAGTCTTCTTTATGTATCGATCGGTCAGAACCACTTCCTAACTTCTCCATCTCCAGTGTTTGTACACGAACAGAACCAATACTAATACCAGTATACAAAGAGGCGTTGATGCAGTTCATAGTAGCTGTTTAGGTGCACCAAAACCTACGAGAACAAGGGGCAACAATTCTTAGTCTCACCTAAAAGGAATCTTTTACCACAAGCGATCGGTTAGCACCTGCTGCAGTAGTGCAGTCCCAGCCAGTGCACTCACGAGTCACGAGTCACCTGCCTGCGCACACACCATGCAAGCTATTTGATCGCACATACAGTGCCACTAGTGCTTGCGAGCAACGGCCGGACCCTGCAAATAAAGTTCCTCGGACTCGATCGCCGTCTCGTCGTCATCCAAGGTATCAAGATGACCGGATGGACCTCGCCGCGGAAGGGGCGGAGCACGGCCGGCGCCGGCGGTGACGCACTCGAGGAGGCGTGGCTGGTGTCGGAGGCACCAGCCAAGAAGCCCCACGCGAAGGGATCAGTCACCGTCAGCTTCGGCCTCCGCGGCCACTTCAACTCATTCGTGCTGCTGCTCCTCGTCTTGTTCGTCGTCTGCGCCATTTCGGTCACCACCAACAAGAACGACAGCGGTGGCGGGCACGCGCAGAGGGAGACGACAACGACGACGAGTGCGCCGCCACCTGTGGATGACACCGGCGCTGGTGCGCAGGGTGAGTGCGACATGTCGTCTGGCCGGTGGGTGTACGACGATGCGGCGTACCCGCTGTACGAGGAGAGCGCGTGCAAGTTCATGTCGGACCAGGCGGCGTGCGGCAAGTTTGGGAGGACGGATCTCAAGTACCAGCACTGGCGGTGGCAGCCGCACGGCTGCGATCTTCCCAGGTGCGTGCCACTTTCGTAGGAGCTGATTTGTTTCGAGGTCATCAGTTGCTGACCGGCGGGGCCTGTGTCACTGTGTGCAGGTTCGACGCGGTGAAGCTGCTCCAGAGGCTGCGCGGCAAGCGGCTGGTCTTCGTCGGCGACTCGCTGAACCGGAACCAGTGGATATCCATGGTCTGCCTCATCGACACCGCCACGCCCATGCTGGACAAGTCCATGGCCGGCGGCGGCAACAGCTCCCTCGTTTCATTCAAGATCCATGTACGTGTACATCTTCGGCATCAGCCGATCCACCATGTGTCCATTTCTGTCCACATGGAAGTATACCATGAGTGAGTGAGTGACACCTTCAATTTATTTTGCGTGCAGGAGTACAACGTGTCCGTGGACTTCTACTGGTCGCCGCTGCTGGTGGAGTCGAACTCGGACCATCCGGTTCACCACCGGGTGGCCGACCGCGTCGTGCGCGCCGGCTCCATCGACAAGCACGCCACGCGCTGGGCCGACGCCGACGTGCTCGTCTTCAACTCCTACCTCTGGTGGCGCCGCCCGACCATGAAACTCCTGTGAGTGTGTGCTCTGTTCCGTCTCACCGTCTGACTGACGCTGACACAGACCGTGCATGCGTTCGGTGCGGCGTACGTACGTGCAGGTGGGGGTCGTTCGAGGCGGCGGCGGCGGTGGCGGAGGGAGCGCACAGGGCGGCGTACGAGGTGACCGACAGCCTGCGCGCGTTCGAGCTGTCGATCAAGACGTGGTCGGAGTGGCTGGAGAGCCACGTCGACCGTGCCCGCACCAAGCTCTTCTTCACGAGCATGTCGCCGACGCACCTCCACTCCGACGAGTGGGAGGCGGCCGGGGCCGGGAGCGGCGGCAACCACCAGTGCTACAACGAGACGGAGCCGATCTTGACGGAGGGGCACCGCGGGAAGGACACGGACCCGGCGTTCGCGCGCGCCGTGGAGGCGCAGGTGGCGCGCCTGGGCGCGCGCGGCGTCGCCGTGCGGGTGCTGAACGTGACCCAGCTGTCGGAGCACCGCAAGGACGCGCACCCGTCGGTGCACCGGCGGCAGTGGAGCCCGCCCACGGCGGCGGGCTGGAGGCGCGGGCGCGTGACCCCAGCAGCGGCGCCGACTGCATCCACTGGTGCCTCCCCGGCGTGCCCGACGTCTGGAACCAGATGCTCTATGCGCACCTCGTGTCGTCGTCATAGCTAGTAGCGGGCATACCCGCTCACCAATTTCGCAGCTCATTTTTCCCCTTTTTCATTATTTCTTCAATTTTAGTTAGGTCTCACGCATTGTAAATGTAATTTGAATTTGAAAATCATATTATAAAGCAACAACATAGTTGTGTAGACTAATGTGTTTGTTTTGCACAACTCCCTCTAACAAAGACATGAGTTGTGATAAAGCTAAAAAAAACTTATCCTAGCTCTCTCCCTCATTTTCATCTCATATCCACTAATGAAGGCGTTGGTGAGGTTATTTTACCAAACGGTTTTTTCAAAACGCCTCTTCTTTATCTATATTGTTTCTTATGAAGCTGTTTTTCAAAAAAAACAACTTCATTCGTGATGCCAAGCTGTGTCAAACGAGGTCTGAATGGACACACGCATCACACTACACAACTCGGCTGTCCTATGCAGTACAATTCATTGCCTCAGGATACTAAGAGCATCTCCAAGAGTTTGCCAACTTTTACTTGGCAAATCTTGAGTTTTACCAACTTCTAAAAAGATATGTCAAGTAAAAAAAAATAGTTTATCTCCAACAGTTTGGATAATTCACTCGCTAAACTTAGATCTAACTTACATCAGGAACCCCGAGAGAGAAACAAAATTATATTGATGTCCTTCCACTTCTTAAAAACTTACAGGAGGAACCAAGAGACAAAAGCAAAATTATGTTTATGGTGTTCCACCTCTTCTAAGACCGATGGATGCCCCGCGTATATGAGCACGTATATATGCGCGCGCACGGAGGGGAGAGATAGCAAGTTGGGGAAGATGGCATGTTGATTTAGCAAACTGTTGGACAAGCACAATTTCATGTTTTACCAATTTTTTAAAGGATAACAAATTCACTTAGCAAACCTGTTGGAGTTTCTCTAAGCCTTGGCATGACCGAAATGTAAATTATTTGACTTTGCTCTTATTTCAAAATCGTTATGGATAGTAGATATGACAGGAGAATATGGAGCTCTCACGGACATAGAAACTTAGGGTGGCATGGATGTTGAGAAACTCCAACAGTTCCCCATTTGTTGTTTGGCAATTGCCCTTGTTTGCCAACTCCCAAATCTAAATTCTAAATTAAAAAAGAGCTCATCTCCAACAGTTTGGCATAATTCACTTGCCAAACTTAGATCTAACTTACATCAAAAACCCCGAGAGAGAAATAAAATTATATTTATGTCCTTCCATCTCTTGAAAACTTACGTCAGGAACCCTGAGGCAGAAACAAAATTATGTTTATGCCCTTCCACCTCTTTTTAATAAGTATTGATGTGGCGCGAATGCCAAACGCCCTAGAGCGCCCATTTTGCACGCATAGGACCTCGATTTGTCAACGCTCACTAATTTACCAACTCCAAATGTCAAATTGTTGAAGGGGGGGTGTTTGAAGCTTTTTGACAAAATTTAAGAATGCCAACTCCAAATGTAAAATTGTTGGAGTTGCTCAAGTGGGCTGGAAATTAGTGAGCAAACCATGTTATTTTAGGGCAACATGACTAAATGTGCAACAAGATCTGAGTCGTGGAAGGAAAGAAATGTGCGGATTTGATGAGGACGACAATCAACCCATGCTATTTTAGGGTAACCCGTGGCATGAATTTTTTCGCACAATTGATCTACAATTTGGGGGTTGTGTTTGGGTTAGGACAGAAAAAAAAAAAGACCATCCATTAGTGTGTTTGCCTTGTACATGGTCTAGCGTAACAACAATCATCCATGAAACACAAAATACATGCCTTTTACATGGTCTTGCCCAGTTGCCCTCAAAATTAATATTTTTGTTTATCCTTTTACGATGGATGTACTTTAAAATGGAGACAACCTTGCTAAGAGTAATGTTATCCTATACCAAAAAAAAAAAAAAAAAAAAAAAAAAAAACTAACTCAATATTTTTTGTCTAAACAGCCGTACCACTTTGAACCAGCAAAATACCCGTTTGAATATGATAAACTAGGTGAATACTTTGTGCGTTGCTGTAGGGATTATAAATAATTTAAAAATAAATTAGACTATTTTGTCTATAGTTATACGAATAAAACTATCTTAAATTAATTTTGTGAACAACTAAGTGCATGTCACGGATGAAGAGAAACTATCGTGAATGGCATATGCTAGTTGGATATAATTACAACTTCTAGTGGATTGTTTATGTGGATGTCTTGCATGTTGAGAGAAATATCTTAGTAGGGTTTATCTTTATAGAGTAGTAGATGGTCGACTAAATAGAAATAGCAATATCACTATGTAACATTTATACTATGTATAATTGTGCTAAACGATTGTTTAGGTGAACCGTGGTTGAGAGAAATTTGAGAGGTGTTGAGAGTGGCCATTTTTGCACCGATAAAAAGAAATACTCCCTCCAGAGATTGGTATAAAATACTCCCTCCGTCCCACTAATAAAACTACATCTGGGGTTCAAATTTTTTCTCAAATTATTGGTCACTTATAGGCTTCTGTACACACTGAGCTCCAGCACGACAGCGCAACCGCAGCTTTATCCGGTTCGTGTTCAGGAAAACCTCATAAAAAGGACACAAAAACAAAGGGTAAAAGGGGGAAAAAAAAAAATCTACGGAGGCTCCCCTGCATCGAGAAGGTGCCCGTGACTTCCGTCACTCCCCTGCCGGTCTAAAATTCCAATGGTTCCCCTTCCTCTTCGCTCCCCACAGAAAAATCTCGACACTCCGCCGCACCTCTCTAGTCCGTCCCCTTCCCTTCGCTCCCTTCCCCACCTCACCTGCCCCTAGCTGCGAGTTCGCGTGCATGGCTAGAGGCCGCGGGTCCGGCCTCGTAGCCGCCGGATGCGTCGAGGCGGCCAGATGCCTGTTGCCGGCGGCGCTATAATCAAGCCCCATGGCTGGGGCAAGCCTGATGGCCGTGCGTTCCCTAGGCGCGGGGGTGATGGGAGCCTCGGCCAAATCGTCAACCCAGGCGGCGCCGACTCCAAGGTCCAGCAGCCAAAAGCGTCGATTCGGCGAGCGAGGGCTGGATCTATGTGCGTGGTCATCGAATCGACAAGGCCGGCCTACGCATGGACTGCCACGGCAACGTGTACGTCCCCGACTCCGAAGGTGAAGAATCCAGCACGGAGGATGCGGATGCGTGTGGGCTACATGTCGCTGCGGGCATGGATCTCGCCATGGACCTGACCCCCAGCTTCCCAAGGCTCTCGGCGCAGAGCTGCTTCCTGATGGAGAAGCGGTCGTCGATGGCGTCGTGGATCAGGCTCATGAGCATCTGCTCGTCAAGGAGTCTCCAGTGGTAGCTACGAACAAGGATGTGCCCCCGAGGTGCCTGAACAGCTGAAGGAGGTTCTTCCCAATTTGGATCCACCTGTGTAGAGTGCTCTTCTTTACACCAAGAGCTTTAGATAGTGCTCGTATCGTTTTCCTCCTATGCAAGGGGATGGTAAGAACATTTGACAGGTCCATTTGTTTCCTTTACGGCCACCAATTCAATTCTTTCTTCTTGATCTTACATCGACTGGCCTTCCTTGTGCACGACATTGCTTTTGCTCTCCGCCAAACACTTCGTACTTGATTAGGACTGACCTGGAACTTCTGAGCAACTATATGTGTAGTGTTCTTCTGTAACCTTCCACGGTTGCTTCTCTCAAGCAATTTTTCATATATTTGCTGTCTTTGAAGATCTGTCATATTTGTGCGCTGATGTGTATTATTTTCGCTTGCATGTTCATCTTCATCAACATCTGAGTCCTCCAACTCCTCGATATCGAAGGCTATGTCCACGGCATCAGTGTACACACCATAGTCATGCATGTCCTCTATCATGTCTACAGGAACAATTACTTGGTGAGTTCTTATACTAGTGCTGCAGATCTGTACGAAAATGGTTAATTATGCATGAACATGCTTTGACACTATGTGCAGTCATGTGTACTACTGCGTACTGGATGATTTAAATGAACACTTAATTCAAAATGAACAAGATACACAGTCAAAGTAAGGAAAGTGGATTATTAATCTGGATCTTACCGATCATTTGTTCTATGTCTTGTTGCTGATCAAAAGGTTCTGAGTTTAGGCCAAATTCATCTTGTTCACATGCACCAAGAAATCTGATATCTCCATGCTGGTCTTCTTCTTGAACAGCAAGCACTACAGAAAAGGTAGGCAACATGGGTAATTCATGTTTCAAACTTGTTTGTACAGATTTCACCATGTGTTTGTTGTAAAGATGGAATTAAGAGATTACCTTCATGTGGTGGTGGTTGTCCGTCACAAGCAGCGATGTTGAAATCAATGGCATGCACACTAACCTGTTCATCTTCATGAAGGTAGTGGACCTGATCTCCATGGACTTGATCTTGACCATGAGGATGATGGGTTTCAACGCCTTCCACAAGTGTAGGTTCTGCATTTAGGTCAGGTAAAGCTGCTTGATCTCCTTCAGCAAGAACTATGTTGAGATCTATGCCCAACACTCCATCTCCTTCATGTGGAACTATGTTGAGATCTATTCCCAACTCTCCATCTCCTTCATCTGCCACTTTGTTGAGATCTATGCCCAACTCTCCATTTCCTTCATCTGGTAGAATGTTGAGATCTATGGCCATGTCTAATGGATTGCAGGGTGCTGGAGTTTTGGAGGGGTGTTTTGGAGCATGGTGAGCCTTTCGTTGGGTTGATCTGGAAGCTGGTTGGGTTGATCTGGAAGCTGGAAACAGGCGGAGGCAATTTGTAGTGAGGCAATGGCGCCATTTTAGAATTTGAATTTGAGCACAATGGCGCCAGACTAGTACTGGAACGTTCCGTGTAATACATGGCCATGAGCTTGTAGCACTAATAATTGTTTATTGTATGCCAGCTGACGTGTCAAAGGCTTGTTGAGTCTCTAGTTTGTTCTATTCCCACCGCTGGATTTTTTATTTTAAATTGTGCTCACTGAACATGCGAACAGACTTCTGAGCTGTGAAACAGCTTTATAGGGGTAGAAATGTAATTTGACAGCCACATTGGTCTGTGTACCCAAGTGCTAGATGTGTTTTTATTAGTGGGACGGATGGGAGTAAGTCGTTTAGAGGCGCTACGATCTTTCAAAACACAACTGGCCTCATATTATAAAAAATATTTGTGTATACTTTTATGAAAGTATTTTTAAAAACAAATCTATTTATATAATTTTCATATTTACAAACTCAATAACTTAAAAATTATTGATGATTTATATTCCTAATGTTTGACCCAAACCTTATTCAAAAACGACTTCCTTTACAAATATGAATGGAGTAACTCCACAACACTCTCTCGTCTATCATGTGGTTTATGCATGATTATTAAAAAGATGATGATTACCAAAAGACAGCCGTTTTTGTTGTTGTCCTTGGTTACAAGTTCCAATCGTAACCAGGGACGGAGCCAGTGGGTGGGGCTCAAGCCCCCTCCCCCGCTGCCATGCCCATGGAGCACCCCTTGCCCCCTAGAAGTTTCAGCCATGAAAGCTTTGTAGGAGGTGCTGGAGCTCAACGGAGGTTGAAGAAGACACAAATAAGTATCTTAGACTGCCAGCTGCAATTCATTCTAGTACAAAATGAAGCACACCAGCACCCCTCACTTAGCAACCCAAATGAAATCGTAGAGGCCCGAGAGGTCCAGACTACTATGATCTCTCGTGCGTGAGGCTCAGCTACGGGTACTCTCAGCTTCTGTCCTCAACCCTATGTGGCGACGCCGGCGGTCAGCTCATGGCGATAGGTGCAGTGCTGAGCGCGTCGTGGGGACTAGCCGGCGGCGGTTGCAAGTATGTGTACTCCCTCTGTCCCATTAGCGGTGTCGCTTGGGAACTGGGAATGGGTGAGGGGCACGGAATCAAACGACGGTGGCGATGGGGACGGAGGGAGTAGCGCGACAACCCCCCAAATATTTTTCCTAGCTCCGTCCCCCGATCGCAACCCCAAGTTTTGGTTATCAAGTTTGTGCGCAAGCATGTTCAATCATATGTCTGATTTTGACTGACTCGAACTAACATTTTTTTCTAAAAAAAGATACTTTATTTTGGAGGTTATTTTCGGTCAACTACTAGTGGATATTAGCTAGTGGTCGATCCTCCAGAACTAGAAGGAGGGCAGACATGCTAATGTTGATGCGAAGATCTTCATAGCTCAGCTCTCCCATTCATCATAAAGCCATAATAAGCTTGATGCTAGGAAGGTGAACAGACATGTTAATATGATGTTTCATAGACGACGTGGCTGGCACGTTACTCATGCACTGGCCGAAACATTTTTAATTTTTTTATTTAAAGAAAGAGATGCAGATATAGGCAAGGCTTCTATGGATGCAGGTTTTTAGTAAGGCCACGTACAACTGGCGTGCTGGCGCCCGTCTTTTCCGCGGCCGCCGGGAAGTCGATTCGTCGGCTAGCCGTGACGCGCGATATCCACATCCGCCGCCAAGGTTGCGCCTAGCAATGGGGAGAGATGGGTCGCAGCAAAAACAAAAAAAAAGAAAAAGAAAGAATGAGTGCAGTGCTTGGCCTTAGAATATGAGTATTAGGCCGTCTCGTAGTTGGCGTGTCGGCCAGAAATTTGATACAAACAACAGCTACATTACCATACAAATCGCACGGACCCAGCTGTGGGTGTATCTTTGCGGCCCAGCCCACTAGAGAAATGCTAGTATCTCATAAGGAAAGCCCACAGGAATGCCACTGTAGCTAGTCCCAGTGAGTTGCTAGCTTCCTCTCAATCAAGGAAAAAAAAAAGGTGAAACAATTGATGCCTGCCAAATTGGACAATATTTCAGGTTTGAATTTTGAAAAAGAGAGGAGTGGTATGGTGGTGAGAATCGTATTTTCCTATGTGAACTTTACTCCTTCCATTGCTTGAAACAATTATTACATATACATTAAATTTTTTGAAACAATTATTACATATATATTAAAATTTAGAAATGTGGAAGCATAATTTTGTGGCTGCACGCTGTGATCAGATAGTAGATGTACTACTGTACGGAACATGCATGTATCGGATAGGACAAGTGACCAAGTGTTGACCGGACGTGGGACACCATCATCTTCTGATACCGACTACCGAGACAGCATCGGTTCTGGGGTTCGAGGTGTTCTAGATGCATGCGATGCGAGGGAGCAATAATTTGATTTGATTAATATAAAGCGGGTTAGTAGATTACAAGGCAATCTATCAACCCATTGCTTGCGCTTGACACAATTCTTTTTTTTTCTGTCATTGCAAGAAAAGAAACTGATCGAAGTCCAGCTGCTGGAGGGAGTTTGGCTGCTCCATGCAGCATCGAAGTTGCCACAGTCAGAGGCCATGGCTCCAATAACCATGCAAGCAATGGGCAGTAGGAGTACAGTAGCGGGCTAGTAGCTCTAGTGGTAGACCTGGAGGGCTCGTGTATTCATGCGACGGCCATAGCCTGCACTTCTTTTAAATAGGTAGCCAGCCCTACGGAGTACTACTGGCGATTGCATGCTCACTGTTCGAGAGCACACGTATAATTGCTTGGCTGCTTCCGTGTATGCACGCAAACCCCGGCACTCAACTGCAGACGGAGTGAACTGTGCTTCCTCTCCATTTCTTTTCATTAGATCTACTCCGTATTTTAAAATTCAAACATATTACTCCAGTTGTATAAAGTTCTAAATGGTGATTTATTGAATAGATTCCTCGTTTAAAAATCTGCGGACAGACGTACAGCTAAAGGCTCCCATTCAAAAATTCTATCCTTTCTGGGACAGTGTTGGTCATGTTTTTTATGTACCGGTAAAAAAAGGTAAGGAACTGAAATTTTGAAAAGAGACAAATGTACAGTACAGTAACTCATGTTTACTACTAGCACGGAGGAGAGTAGTACTACGAACTATACTCCCTCACGCGGCGTGCGCTCGAGATTCCGATTCCTGCAGGTGCACGACTGCACGGCAGCGCGCATGCAATGCAATCACCGACCGCCTCATTACGAGCAGAGCAGCGTTAGCCCAGGCGCAGCGCATGCGGCCACCGGCGTTGTGTACTGTAGGAGATCCATTGGTCAAGGAAATTAGTAGTGGTCAACCTCAGCTCCAGCTCTCCAGACTTCTGTAGGATCGGATCTAGTGCTAGCTTTCCCTGGGACTGACGAGGGTAGGGGCTACCTGGGCGCCTGCTCCGCTGCCACACCACCACACTTGACTCACACTCTTGAGCTCTCGCTTTAGTTGGCAGCCCGTCAGTCACTAGCACTGACTGCATTAGTTGGCAGCCTGCCACGGCGCCTCCCAAAGGTCGGACAAAGACACGGCAGTAGGAGTATGGCCCAGGGAAAAGGGCTGGTGCCTGCCCCTGCCACTGGCCGGCGAACCTGTCGGGGAATGCCGCTCGCCTCCGGGACCGGCGTGATACTCTGTGCGTGACCACGGTCGAGAGTTATTATCTATAGAATCTCTCGTCTATTTTTTTTTTAAAATAATTTAGTACCCTCTTGGTTGTTGGTAGGAGTACCTTTCCCATCAAAGGATGGTAAAATTCTACAGGTGAGAAACAAATACAAGTTTAGATCTCAAAAAACATTACGAAAATCAATAAAAACAGCATAAAAAGACAGATTTTGAGGAGAAAGACTCATTTCAGATTTTCATATACGACTTCACTTATTTCTTTGGCCAATAATGTGTAATGTGTTGAGCTATAATGTATTAGGTTCGATTAGCTGGGTTGTGATGTGAAGGGTACCCCCTCTTGTTTCTTACTTTTTTGTTTCTGTTGTGTGCTTCGTTGGTAGTCCATGGAGTACTTGTGAAATTGTTTGTATCCACAACGTGTAGGTTTATTATCATTCTTTTTAAACTTAACAAAAAAAGAGCTATATCCTCCTCTCGAAAAAGACATATAAACGGGTGAGATTGGTCATTCTTTTCTCTCTCTTTTTTTGAGAATTACACTGAAGATAACGCAAACAACATGCGCGCACACTCACCAGAATACACATGGGTAAATCCTACCCCTATGAGGACTCAGGAAGGGGAACCCCGACAGTCTGAAGATTTCGAAGTCATCATTGACGCCTCGTTGCCGACGAAACGACGCTTACCTTGAATGCATAACGTCGGTAAATCCCGAGAAAATCGAGGAAAAAAGTGGGAGCACCAGGATATTTGAACTCGATCGTTAGCGCCCCACCTGGACCGGCCCTACTATAAGTCAACCCGCATTGGTCATTCTTTTTAACTTAACAAAAAAAACGAGCTATATCCTCCTCTCGAAAAAAGACATATAAACGGGTGAGATTGGTCACGAGGTCAACCGACGAGATGACGAAGAATCCCTCGGGGCCCGCGCGCCTCCGGTACGGAAGGAGAGGAGAGGCGTGTCAGTGGGCGCGAAAGCCCACGAGCCGCCACAAGGCGTCGCTCCTACCCGGGCCATTCACTGGCTAGGCACAAGTTCCCAGGTGCACTAGCCCAAAAGCCCCACCGGCTCAGCTTGCTACTTGCGTTGCTCGCTGAATCCCCGAGGGCTGGCTTGATGTCATACTATAGTCCTACGCCTCAATCTCCTCCAAAATACACAAACATCCAAAGCTATCAAGTTCGTTTGAAATCCAAGAGTGATTTGTATTTTTCTTGAATACACAAAACGTTGGGCATATCTTTTTGTATTAAGTAGGGAAAACAATGAAAGTCACAACGACACATCAATAATGACACATTAAGGGGGGGGCAAATTTGTACAATCAGTTCAACCCTCTATAGCGGAAGGAGATCATGACGCTATTACTCGCTAATCGAACTACCGTCGCCATCAACGACCGTGCACGTCGGTGTAGCCTTGGCCGCTTGACCGCCTCGGCCTCTCTCTGTGAAGAGTTGTTGCGGTGTCTCCTTATGAGAGGGGTTGAGATTCTCGAAAGTTAGTTATGGTAGGCCTCCTTTTCCTATGCGAGGGCTCTCTGCATCTATCAATAAATCCCATCCGTTGCATCACCGATATCTCACGGCCAGAACCCTTAGGAAGGAAAGAAATCGGTGAGTGGCGATCCTTTTCGCGCGGTGCGGCATCGTTGGCGACAACGACTTATGCCGTAGGGGCAACAACGCGACGGCGACTTTTGAGGAAGCGTGATTTGTATTTGTTGGCATACAAACACAACCTCGTAACATTTGCGGCATGACTTGAAAATGGATTCATAGGAAATGTGAGATCTCGTTTGGAATGTGAGATCTTTTTTCTAGTTCTAGTTTTCCCTATGAATTTAAATTGATGGATTTGTGTTACTATGGTTGCGGGAAATTTGCGCTCACGCCCGGCAGGGTAATCAAAGAAAGCCAACTATAGAAATAGGAAGGCATTATGAGAACATTATGAGAATAAATTGCAAAATAGATTCTAAGGAATGATAATTTGAACAAGCCTGGTTTCCTAAGAGATTTCGTGGGTGCTAAATTTTTCGTAGTTTTTCTTCAATAAAGCGGTCAACAAAAATTTTCTACACTTTTTGTACTATAAATTCCTATGAACCAAAAAGATATTTAGGACTTAGAATTTTATGTTTTCCATCCTTTTTTCTAGGAACCAAAGAAGGCGTCCATCAAATTTTCTAAGTTCAAATATGTTTACAGAAAATAATATCTATATTTAAATTAGCTGTAAATATATATTTTATAATTCATTTAATAGTAGTATAGTAGTATTTATTTGGTATCATAAATATTATTTTATATACATATTGCTAAAATTGGATTTTTCCAACGGGCAAGAATTGCATTGTTCTCAAGGGAGTCTATAAAAGTACTCCTACATGTTTTTGGATGGATTCGGTGGTTGTGCAATGGCAGTGGCAGTGCCAGAGAAATTCCTACTAGCTTGGATCACGTCCTATTCGTCTCTCTCTACGGAGTACATGGCTTGCAGCCTTTTCTATTATTGCTCTCTCTCTCTCTCAGAGATCGAGCTCCATAGCATGATAGAATGGGTTTAAATGGCACATGGGTGTGATTTATGTCCAACCTGGTCCATCCGGTAAAAGTGCTGCTAGCTGGATGATGCATGTGTCTCAGTGAAACGCCAGTGGATTATTGACCGGTTTTTGTGCAAGATTGATACTAAAAGCTGTTGAAACCAACCAACGCAAAGGAAAAAGGTTACCTGATCATTCTGGTGTCTTCCGTGCACTTATCTGCGTCCGTAGATGATCACCTAAACTTGTGTTAGGTCCAACTAAACTTTAGATGATTAAAATTTCAAGTCTCATCAATCATGCATTTTTTTACCGAAGTCAGTATAAAAATTGAACCTTTTTATATTTTTACAAGGTAAGCCTGTGTAAAAATCGGTACTATGGCGAGTCAAACCCAGGTTTTTTTTATAGAGGAGGTTTGGAAAGATAGCAGCTATGGTATTTTCAAATGGAGAAGGAGTTTGACAGAAAAAAAAAAAAGAGAAGGTTTGGAAGGCCAGCAGCAGTAGTAGTAGCAAGTCTGGCAGGCAGACGTGCAGGGGAAAGGCGAGACACGGATGTGATTAGCCGAAACTGCAGGCACACGCAGCTGATTGTGCGCGGGTGGTGGGGGTCGCTTTGGAGGAGATGAGCCGGGCGGGCGAGGGAAAAGGAGAGAGGCCTTGCTGTGCAGGCGAAGCACACAGCACAGAGGCACAGTTAATTCCCCACGGAAAGCTGGGGATCATGGCCTGACACCTTGCCATGAAGAGGTGCCCCTGATCAGGAGATATGGCGGGGGCGCACCCCAGATGCATGCCCAGATCCCCAGCACCCCGCCCCCCCATGTTTGTGTGTTGATGCCACACATGCGTCCTCTCCCAATACTAATTAAGCACTAATAAACTTTACTGAAAAGTATCCATAAAGTGCCCAATACTAATTAAGCACTGAAAAATCTTAGTAATAACCCTCTCCCAATATTTTTTTTTTTTTGGAAATCCACAAAAGCTTTGTCGTTGTTTTTATGAGACGATATAAAGAAAAAAACAGTACAAACAACCGACACCCCAACTTTGCCCCTATGCAAACAACAGAGGAAGAAAAGAAGAAAAGGAACAAAATGTACAACTCCCACTGAGAAAAGACTATCACACTTCTATCAAAATTCTAAAAAAGCTACTCTATGTCTCTTGGTTGTTTCGAGCAGTTGGGGACTTTGTTATACTTGTATTGGTTTATGTCATCCTTGCATAAGTAGGCTACTTGCACGGTTGCGTTCTTGATCCGAAAAAATTCTCCTATTGCGTTCCTTCCATACATTCCACCGTAAGTATATCAAAATACCGTCAACTTCCTTTCCGATGTTTTTATTGAACTTTGCGTCGACATCTCCACCAAAACACATGTATCGATCCCGCCTCATTAACATTATCTAGGATAGTCAAGTTATTTTTTTAGATAATGGATATCAAATCCGGCCGGCCTCTACATCGAGAGATGTACACGACCAAAAGTTACAAAAAAAAAGAAAAAACAAAAGAGAGAAAAGTCATAGTCTTATATCGACCGTGACAATACAAATAAACGATATATGATAGTCAAGTTATACCATTGCTTTTATATAACTCCACACTTCTTTGGTGAATGGACAATCTTTGCGAGAGGTGGGTAGGTGTTTCTAGACCACTATCGCACAACTTGCAATCCGTGTCTTGGTCCATCCCTCTTTAGTAGGTAGTTTGCAGTTAGGATTTTCTTGTGCATTAGTGTCCAGGCGAAGAATTTGCACTTTTGCTCCCATTACTAATTAAGCACTGAAAAGTATCCATTTCATAACACCGTGAAGACTACCAAAGGAACGCCAATGAAGTTGTTGCACTCATATTAATTTACTCTCTATAGATTATCATTTATTATCATAGCTATACTTAGTCATCAAGTGCTATTACCGCTAAACATGCTAATCATCACCGACGATCAAGCATGGTGGCTTGCGTGTCACCTCGGCTGCTCTCCTCGGGTCCGGGAAGAGCTCTGCATTATTGCCTCTTCATGAGAGGGGGTGGGATCATCGAGTGTAGCTACACTTTGAAAAGATATCGGTCAAATTGCACCTTAAACTAGAGAGAGAAAAATCAAGAATACGGCTCCTCAGCTCTTGCGTTGCACTCCTATGGACCCGAATGACAAATCAAATATATGAATCTACCACCTCTGTTTTTTAAGTGTCGCTGCGATATTCATGTTGGTCAAACTTTCATAAATTTCACTAGACCGGTAAAAAGTATAACAATATTTGTATTTCAAGATAAGTTTACTATAAAAAAAAATAGGATTAGCGATCTATATAATATACTAATATTTTATTAGAGTTCGCATGCATGAAGTGAGAACAACAGTTATCAGAAAGCAATATCGATCCCTGTTTGTAGAAATTGGTGTTAAAATTAATCATATACAGAAACGCCATACAGAAACTAATCGCTCGAGGTTAGTATGATGAATAATAGCACGAACAAAGTTATTCAGACAGATAGAAGAACATGCCCAGTACGAATTGAATACGCCATACTTGACGAGTGTACTACTGATGGAGAGCACACATACGCGTGCCGCGCAGGCCCTGTAGCTCGCTATGTTCTGAAGCAGCGTAGTGGGGGCCATCCTTTTCTTATGGCTGCCCTACAAACATTCACTGAATTTTTTCGTGAATGCTACATTGATGAACATGATTTTGGCACATCTATGTATCGATTTGAATGCGCTGTCGAAATACTACAGTGAGGCTGGATAGATAGATGTGTGATGCTTTAACCGTGTTCAAAAAATAGCCCCTTCTAGTATACTCCTACCAAATTTCGGCCCCAAAATAAGCAGCGTTTTCGCTTCAGAAACATCCGCGGCAAATTATATATATATTAAAATAGGATTAATATTTATATTATATAATTAATATCATTGGAAAGATCTTTTGATCTAGTTTTTAACAAATTTATTTGGAGATTTAAATCTTCTACGTGTTTTACAAATCGAGTCAAACTTGTGGCTTAAAACCCAAGCGTCGTTTATTTTGGGATGGAGGGAGTATTTTTCTTACTCTCCCAGAGAGTTCAAAATAACCTTTGTTTCCCCTCAATTATTACCACAACTACTCGATCTGTGACTGACTGAATGACTGTAATTAGTGAAATCATCATCGAGCTTTTGATGGATGGATGGATCTGAAGTGTTTGCTTTAGCTTTATGGTGTGAGTTTCAGTCCCTGCACACAGCAACAACCCTATACCTTTCCAACCTGAACACTATTAGGAGTGAATAGACGATTGAATGATCGCTTGAGCATAACATTCACGAGCTTTTGGCCACGTTTAGTTGGCTGAAAATTTGCCAAAAAATTACAAATTTTTAGACTCTCTCTCCATCACATCACATTAAATACACCAAAAGACATATGTTCGGGAAATTAAATGTAGGTAAAAAAAATAACTAATTACACAGTTTTTTGTAGATCACGAGACGAATCTTTTGAGCCTAGTTAGTCCATAATTGGACAATGTTTACCACAAACAAACTAAGCGTCTTCACAGCCTCTTCTGCATTAGAAAAGTCACTTTTGCTAAAAATTTAGCTAGCTTGCTGGCTGGCATGCATATGCAGAAGCAGGATATTTTTGACTATGCACAAGCAAAGGCCTTCTCACATCATGGGCGCAGATAAAACCAAAAGCTAGATCCATGATAGTACTCCCACCTGACTAAACTAAAGCTACCTATCTCTATATATATCTTTGCTGTCTAATCACCAGATTTCTTTCTTTTAATTTCTCTCATCATCGATCGCATAGTACATGACAAAAATAAATATAGTCTAAGATAAGATGTCACTCACAGACGCATCCATCGGTAGTGACGACAGTAACTTGAAGTAGTAAAAGTAGAGTATCAGGAATTGAACCATGGATGCATAAACGGCCGGAGCAGCTAGGGCACAGAGATTTACACTGATGGGAATGATTTAGTGTCAGAAATATCTCTTGATTATCTGCTGTCAGATATCTTACGTGCAGAGAGTGCAAGCAGCAGCTAGTAGGGTATAGGCAGTGTTGCAGCAGAGCCATTAGAGCACTATTCCCTCCGTCTAAAAAAAAAAAAAAAGAGGTTTTGACTTTATAGATATCGTGTTTTGACCATTTATTTTTTAAAAATATTTAAACTTTAAAATAAATAAATCATTATTATGGTAACTTTAATATCATAAAATAAATGATATTTATAAACAATTTGAATAACCAATGGTTAAACAAGATGTCTGAAATTCTAAAACAACACTTTGTGTGTGTGTGTGTTGGGGGCGGTGTGCGAAGGGAGTACGTAGCACTGTACCGGGATGTGTGTGTTTTTCTTTTCCATTCATTGACGATGGATGGATGGATCCATTCATGGCGGGCGAAGGGGCGAATACCCTTGTCTCAGCATGTGTCATCTTGCTATTGATACGGGGGCCGCCCGCCAGGCCAGGGTGCATGAGTCGACGGTGTACATGCATGGATGGAGAAAAAAGATGGAAGAAAGGCGAGGCGAGGACGACGTGTGGTGGCAGAGCAGTGACACCACGCTTTATTGGGGCAGGGCAGGGCGCCATGAAGAAGCATGCTCGGCGGCCATGGCCAGCACACACCCATGGCCATGCAGATGCCGCGTGCTACGGCCGTTGGCAACTGGCTGGTGGCGCCTCGATCGGCCTCTCTTGCTCGCTTCAGCTGAAAGCAAATGTAGCGTGGCTTTGGAGTAGAAACACCGGAGATGATCGAGCGAAGGCCGGCCTCTCCCCCGTTTCCCTCCCCATGCCTCAACAAGCGTGACAGTTGTCTCCTCCACAGAGAGTAGTCTTGTGATGGATCTCCTTCTCACTATAAATAGGGCAAGGCACTTGGGGCCATTCCATCTTCACTTCCATTCCAGCACTTTTGCTAGCTCACTACTCCATCTCTGACCTACTAGTGCGTTACCCTTCTGCTCTCTCTCACTCTCTCGCCATGATACATATGGTTCTTGCACCCTTCTTCTCCTCTCTCTTTCTTTAGTACGCTTACTTGCTGGTCTTTTGCTCCACATGCAAAGTAACCCAGCTAGCGATACAAGGAAGGAAGGGTAATGGAACAATCCTTGAAGCTCAGGAGGATAGCACCTAGAAATCACATAGATCGATTGGAGGCAGCCATGAGGAGGAGAAAGAGGCATGCATGAATGAATGCTCTCTTTCTCTTCTCAAGGTTGGTTCTGTCTATCAATCTGAAGCGCTATCTATCCTGAGCTCCACGGCTTGTTCCTACCAGTTACACGCCGCCGCCGGCGACCGATCGATCGAGCTCCTCGCTCCCACAACCTCTTCTCCTGTATTGTTGTTGTTGCGACGCAGGTGAGAGGTGGTCAGGCATACGGACATGGTTGAGGACTTGGACATCCCATGCTATGCCAGTGCATTGCTGCAGTGTCCTGCGGCCGAGGTATCTCCTCCCTGCTGGCTCCATGATTACTTTACTATATCCGTGCAGGTGATGAGGTGCCCAGTCCGTCTTCTCTTCTCTCATGCAATGCAATGCAATGCAAATGCAAGTGATGGGCAGGTTTTAACTTGCTTATCGTAAGAGGGCCGGCCGGGGGTGAGTAAATGCTGACCTAACCGATTCAAGAGCATGTCCATCACCTATCTCTGCATCTGCCTGCATGCCGCACAATTCAATCATTCATTCATTCATTGATTGAAACGTGAGTATATAGTACACTGTACAGTACACGTATATTCGGTACCCCATGCATGTACTCCTACATAATACTACTATTAGTCTATTGATAATAAATAAAAAAGAGGCATAATAAGGAGTACCCCTATGTCTACTATGTACTGTACTCCTTGTAGTAAGCCTAGCTTGGAACATCCACTTGTTTTTTTTTGAAATGTACTTGTTACATACCCTTATGAAAACCATCATAGAAATAGTTTTAGCTCAATTTAGACACCCATTCTCAAAACCATGACATATTAAATCTAAGAGTTGGGACCAAAACTTCTTCTTTTTTCGTGTGCTGCATTTGTTTAGTATTTTGCATGGACTTTTTTTTTATTTGAACAGCGTGCAGAGAACCTCCGGCCTGTACTAGAGTCCTACTAGTACGTACTCCGTAGGAGTACAAGTGACCATGCATTGCACAGCTAGCGGCGGCGATCGAGCGGGTTTCAGAAGGCAAAAGCCTCACGACCTTTCTCAGTCCGGTTGACATGCGCCCGATGCTGCCATTTCCAGGACAGCCATGCAGCTATACTAGGC